>JANJGN010000045.1:367500-417500 GCA_026770705.1 Isurus oxyrinchus
TGGATGTATTAATCTAGCTGTGGCCTAACCAGGGCTTTATCATGTTCAGAGTATCTTCCCCTGATTTTGTCCCCAATACCTGTATTTTTGAGTGTCAGGTAATGACCATCTGCAACAAGAGAGAATTTAACCATCGCCCCTTGACATTCAATGCCATTACCATCACTGAATCCCCCATTAACTTCATCCTGGGGGTTACCATTGACCAGAAACTGAACTGGACCAGCCATATAAATACTGTGGCAACAAGAGCACGTCAGAGGCTGGGAGTCCTGCAGAGAGTAACTCACCTGCAGACTCCCCAAAGCCTGTCCACCATCGGCACAGGTCTGGTCTCCAAATCCCTCAGTGAGACCACACTTGGAGCAGTCTGCAGAGTTTTGGCCTCCATAACCATCGCTTGATGTCACTTTGAGCACTGTACACAGTTCTTGTCTCTGTATACCTCGTTTGGACCACATCTGCAGCACTGGGCACAGTTTTATCCTCCATATCCCTCGGTTAGACCACACTTGGAGTACTAGACACAGTTCTGGTCTCCATATCCCTTGGCCTGGCCACACTCGGAGCACTGCGCACAGTTCTGTTCTCCATAATCATCGGGCAGACCACACCTGGAGCAGTCTGCCCGGTTCTGGTCTCCGAATCCCTAAGTTACAAGCATTCGGACCTCTGTGCACAGTTTTGACCTCCATCTACTTAAGACGACGACACTTGGAGCAATGTGCACAATTCTTGTCTCCATATCCCTGGGCCTGTCCACACATAGAGCACTGTGAAGACTTTGGTCCCCATATCCCTTGGACTGGCCAAACTAGAAGCATGGTGCACAGTTCTGGTCTCCATATCCCTCAGTTAGAACACACTCAGAGCACTTTGCACAGTTTTGTCCTCCATATCTATCGATTCACTGGACTAGGAGAACTGTGCACAGTTTTGGATTCCAGATCCATCTGTTGACCTCACTTGGTGCAGTAGACACAGTTACGGTCTCCATATCCCTTGGCCTGGCTGCACATGGAGCACAGTTCTGGTTTCCAAATCCCTCACTTAGACCACACTCAGAGCTCTGTGCTCAGTTTTGGACTCCATATACATCACTTGACAACACTTGGAGCACTGTGCAGAGTTCTGGTCTCCATATCACTTGGTTAGGCCACCAATCGAACGCTGTGAGTAGTTCTATTCTCCATGTCCCTTGTCTAGGCCTCACAGACCAAACTGATGATAGTGCAATATCAGGATGTGGCAGTGAAAGGGGGACTTCAACATTTAGGGTGATACATAATAAATGTTTGAGCGAGAGTCGAGGGTCCTTACTGGTGACATCAACAGCGGATTCCTTTCTGCATTTCAGGTGTTGTCTCTGCATGTGACAGAATTAAAGGGGGCACCTGTCAATGGGGACAGTGCTGCAGAAATGAGGGTTTGACATGACACAAGTGACTCACTGCTTTGCAGGCAAGTGGGGAAAATTCCATCATAGTCCTCACTGGTGCCGTGTCGATGGTGGACAGGCTTTGGGGAGTCAGCAGGTGAGTTACACTCCACAGGATTCCCAGCCTCTGACCTGCTCTTGTAGCCACAGTGTTTATATGGCTGGTCCAGTTCAGTTTCTGGTCAATGGTAACCCCCAGGATGAAGTTAGTGGGGGATTCAGCGATGGTAATGGCATTGAATGTCAAGGGGCGATGGTTAGATTCTCCCTTGTTGCAGATGGTCATTACCTGACACAAAAATACAGGTATTGGGGACAAAATCAGGGGAAGATACTCTGAACAATGATAAAGCCCTGGTTAGGCTGCAGCTAGATTAATACATCCAGCTCTGATCACCACACATGAGGGGGGATGTGAGAGCCCTGGAGGGGCTGCTGAGGATATTTAGAAGATTAAAGCCTGTGTATTGTCCACACAGACGGGCAGTGAGCTGCTGGACCCTATCCTCTGCTGATTCATTCCTGTCAGATCCTCACACCTTGTTCAAGGCTGTCAGACAGGATGGCACCTGGTGTCCGCTCAGTTCCGTGTTCCAGGGAAATGTTTAACAGGCCGGTAAACTGCTCAAAGTGACTGATTTGTGCTTCAACTCTGATGGCCGACATGGAACTCTTTATCCACACATTGCATTCCAGACATCTCCAACATTTCATCCCACTCCTGGATACAGGAGAGTAGTTTAGTCTCCAGCTAATGCCCATCACTGGGAGACAATTGAAGACCCATTAAAGGGAGGTTCATAGAGTCATCACGGCTCAGGAAGCCATTCGGCCCATCCAGTCCATGCAGATAGACGGCAGTGAGGGATAAACTAAGACAGGACCCCTGGGAAGAGGGAATGGATAGAGGCTTGTGGGAATGTGGTATTAGGGAGGGGATTTTCCAGGGATGGAGGTATTGAGTTGGGAGGCAATTACGATGTGAGGCGGCAGGTGGGAGAGGAATTACATTCTCTATAATGAGGGGTGGAGAATTTATCTCTGGGTGAGCTCAGTCACACAAGAGAAGGATCAGGGTCTCATTGGGAGCAGTGAGTGTCCCTACAAAGGATAAGCCTCACCTGGAGCACTGTGCACAGTTCTGGTCTCCATATCCCTCGGTTAGACCACACCTGGAGCTCTGTGCTCAGTTCTGTTCTACATATCCCTCGGTTACACCACACCTGGTGCTCTGTGCTCAGTTCTGGTCTCCATATCCCTCGGTTAGACCACACCTGGAGCTCTGTGCTCAGTTCTGCTCTCCATATCCCTCGGTTAGACCACACCTGGAGCACTGGGGACTGTTCTGGTCTCCATATCCCTCGGTTAGATCACACCTGGAGCTCTGTGCTCAGTTCTGGTAGATACATCCCTTGGCTGGACCATGAATGCTGCACTATCTACATGTCCTGTATGAACACACTTCAGTTACATGACACTTGGACATTCGGGGATGCTGAATGGTGCCGTCAATGATCTCTTCCTCTCTTGTTCCCAGCCTGGCCTTTCAGATGTGGTGACACTCAAGGAGCCTGAAGATGAATGGAATGTGAGGACACGATGCTTAGGAATTGCTTCTTTTTCTTCAAGTGCTGCAAGGCGTACTGAGTTCCACAATTGGAACCTGAACCTGGGTGAGAGCCGTCAGAGTCTCTGACTGAATCTCACTGGAATTTCTGGCATTCAGGCCCCGCTGCCTTGTGTAGATCCAGTGACCCATGACCCACTGCCTTCTGAGTCATGTGAATGAAACTGGCTGTATGGATCACCGCCTCTGGTCCATGTCTCATTTCTCACTCGGATCAGTGTGTCACCCTACTGACAGGGAGGGAGCAGAGGTCAGGGACTGGCAGGGCCACATTGACATCTTGTATCTCCAATATAGTCACACTCACACTATCATTCCTTACAGCCAGTGTCCCAGCCTCATCCTGCACATACTCTGGACATCTCATGTCCCACTGAGAGGACAGGCCCACCAGCCATGATGACTCAATGACATACAGTCTGTGTAGGCTCGGTCCGGGAATTCCCAACGCTGAATCCACTCACCATAATGTCCGATAGCGTTGAATCCGAAACTGGGAAAGCAATCCTCCTGCTGATTGCCACCTACAACCACCCCCTGAGCTGTGGAATCAGCTCTCCTCCATCTTAAACCCCACTTGGAAGAAGCACTGGGTGTAGTGAGGACACAGGGTGCACTCTGGTTGGAGCCTGTATGACCATCACCAAGAGGGGCTCAGCAGCACCATTACACACCCAGGTGCTCGATCTCTGAAAGGCAAACTCTGCTTGAGGCAAGTGGTGAGAGAACCAACAAGAGGTGAAAACAAACTTGACCTTTGCCCTCGCCAATCCCCTTGCCGCAGATGCATCTGCCCATGACCGGGGTGGGTAGGAATGAGCACCGCACAGTCTGGGTGAAGACAAAGTCCTGTCTTCACACTGTGGACACACTCCATTGTGTTGTGTGTCACTATCACCCCGCGCTGTCAGGGAGGGAGTTCCAGGATCCAGCTCCGTTCCCCTGTGTGGCTATTTTTGTCTCCTATGCACCCCCTTTCCCATCTCCATCATCCTCTCAAGCTATCTCTCCATCTCTCTCTCTCTCTCTCCCATCCTGCCTCCCCCATCAGCCCAGGTGGTTAAATATTTCTAATTTGAGGCCGCTGTCGGTTTGTTAAATATTTGCCCCTGAAGCGGAACTGCCCTTTCCCCAGTCACCATCCTGTCTTACTCCGGTTAGGAATGAGCTGTCCCTGGATATGACCCAGCAGCTCACTGCCTGTCTGTGGGGACAATACACAAAACCTCAACTACTGAGTGTCCACATATCATCTGATTAATCCATCCAATGCTGTGAAATACTGTGGGGAGATGCTCCATGAGCAGCGTGTGTATACACAGACAAATATACACGCACACAACCTGTCACCATGGTAAGGGATTTGAAGAGGATATGGGGATATTGTGGGGAAAGGGAACAGTCATTGCCCATCCCTAATTGCCCCTTGAGAAGGTGGTGGGTGAGCCGTCTTCTTGAGCCGCTGCAGTCCCGTGTGGTGTAGGTACATCCACAGCGCTGTTAGGGAGGGAGTTCCAGGATTTTGACCCAGCGACAGTGAAGGAACGGCCGATATATTTCCAAGTCAGGATGGTGAGTGTCTCAGAGGGGAACTTCCAGGTGGTGGTGTTCCCATGTGTCTGCTGCCCTTGTCCTTCTAGATGGGAAAGGTCGTGGGTTTGCAAGAAGCTGTCCTGGTGAGTCACTGCAGTGCATCTTGTAGATGGTACACACACTGCTGCTACTGTGCGTCGGTGGTGGAGGGAGTGAATGTTTGTGGATGGGGTGCTGATCAAGCGGGACTGCTTTGTCCTTGATGGTGTCGAGCTTCTTGAGTGTTGTGGGAGCCGCACTCATCCAGGCAAGTGGGGAGTATTCCATCATAGTCCTGACTGGTGCCTTGTAGATGGTGGACAGGATTTGGGGAGTCAGGAGGTGAGTTACTCTCCGCAGGATTCCCAGCCTCTGACCTGCTCCTGTAGCCACAGTATTTATATGGCTGGTCCAGTTCAGTTTCTGGTCAATGGTAACCCCCAGGATGAAGTTAGTGGGGGATTCAGTGATGGTAATGGCATTGAATGTCAAGGGGCGATGGTTAGATTCTCCCTTGTTGCAGATGGTCATTACCTGACACTAAAAAATACAGGTATTGGGGACAAAATCAGGGGAAGATACTCTGAACAATTATGAAGGCCTGGGTAGGCCGCAGCTAGATTAATACATCCAGCTCTGATCACCACACATGAGGGGGGATGTGAGAGTCCTGGAGGGGCTGCTGAGGGTATTTAGAAGATTAAAGCCTGTGTATTGTCCACACAGACGGGCAGTGAGCTGCTGGACCGTATCCTGTGCTGATTCATTCCTGTCAGATCCTCACACCTTGTTCAAGGCTGTCAGACAGGATGGCACCTGGTGTCCGCTCAGTTCTGTGTTCCAGGGAAATATTTAACATGCCGGTAAACTGCTCAAAGTGACTGATTTGTGCTTCAACTCTGATATCCGACATGGAACTCTTTATCCACACATTGCATTCCAGACATCTCCAACCTTTCATCCCACTCCTGGATACAGGAGTGTAGTTTAGTCTCCAGCTAATGCCCATCACTGGGAGGCAATTGAAGACCCAATTAAGGTGGATTCATTGGGTCATCACGGCTCAGGAAGCCATTCAGCCCATCCAGTCCATGCAGATAGACGGCAGTGAGGGATAAACTAAGACAGGACCCCTGGGAAGAGGGAATGGATAGAGGCTTGTGGGAATGTGGTATTAGGGAGGGGATTTTCCAGGGATGGAGGTATTGAGTTGGGAGGCAATTACAATGTGAGGCGGCAGGTGGGAGAGGAATTACATTCTCTATAATGAGGGGTGGAGAATTTATCTCTGGGTGAGCTCAGTCACACAAGAGAAGGATCAGGGTCTCATTGGGAGCAGTGAGTGATACACTGTCCCTACAAAGGATAGGCCTCACCTGGAGCACTGTGCTCAGTTCTGGTCTCCATATCCCTCGGTTAGACCACACCTGGAGCTCTGTGCTCAGTTCTGGTCTCCATATCCCTCGGTTACACCACACCTGGAACACTGTGCTCAGTTCTGTTCTCCGTATCCCTCGGTTACACCACACCTGGAACACTGTGCTCAGTTCTGGTCTCCATATCCCTCGGTTAGACCACACCTGGAGCTCTGTGCTCAGTTCTGGTCTCCATATCCCTCGGTTAGACCACACCTGGAGCTCTGTGCTCAGTTCTGTTCTCCGTATCCCTCGGTTAGACCACACCTGGAACACTGTGCACAGTTCTGGTCTCCATATCCCTCGGTTAGATCATACCTGGAGCTCTGTGCTCAGTTCTGGTAGATACATCCCTTGGCTGGACCATGAATGCAGCACTATCTACATGTCCTGTATGAACACACTTCAGTTAAATGACACTTGGACATTCGGGGATGCTGAATGGTGCCGTCAATGATCTCTTCCTCTCTTGTTCCCAGACTGGCCTTTCAGATGTGGTGACACTCGAGGAGCCTGAAGATGAATGGAATGTGAGGACACGATGCTTAGGAATTGCTTCTGTTTCTTCAAGTGCTGCAAGGCGTACTGAGTTACACAATTGGAACCTGAACCTGGGTGAGAGCCGTCAGAGTCTCTGACTGAATCTCACTGGAATTTCTGGCATTCAGGCCCCGCTGCCTTGTGTAGATCCAGTGACCCATGACCCACTGCCTTCTGAGTCATGTGAATGAAACTGGCTGTATGGATCACCGCCTCTGGTCCATGTCTCATTTCTCACTCGGATCAGTGTGTCACCCTACTGACAGGAAGGGAGCAGAGGTCAGGGACTGGCAGGGCCACATTGACATCTTGTATCTCCAATATAGTCACACTCACACTATCATTCCTTACAGCCAGTGTCCCAGCCTCATCCTGCACATACTCTGGACATCTCATGTCCCACTGAGAGGACAGGCCCACCAGCCATGATGACTCAATGACATACAGTCTGTGTAGGCTCGGTCCGGGAATTCCCAACGCTGAATCCACTCACCATAATGTCCGATAGCGTTGAATCCGAAACTGGGAAAGCAATCCTCCTGCTGATTGCCACCTACAACCACCCCCTGAGCTGTGGAATCAGCTCTCCTCCATCTTAAACCCCACTTGGAAGAAGCACTGGGTGTAGTGAGGACACAGGGTGCACTCTGGTTGGAGCCTGTATGACCATCACCAAGAGGGGCTCAGCAGCACCATTACACACCCAGGTGCTCGATCTCTGAAAGGCAAACTCTGCTTGAGGCAAGTGGTGAGAGAACCAACAAGAGGTGAAAACAAACTTGACCTTTGCCCTCGCCAATCCCCTTGCCGCAGATGCATCTGCCCATGACCGGGGTGGGTAGGAATGAGCACCGCACAGTCTGGGTGAAGACAAAGTCCTGTCTTCACACTGTGGACACACTCCATTGTGTTGTGTGTCACTATCACCCCGCGCTGTCAGGGAGGGAGTTCCAGGATCCAGCTCCGTTCCCCTGTGTGGCTATTTTTGTCTCCTATGCACCCCCTTTCCCATCTCCATCATCCTCTCAAGCTATCTCTCCATCTCTCTCTCTCTCTCTCCCATCCTGCCTCCCCCATCAGCCCAGGTGGTTAAATATTTCTAATTTGAGGCCGCTGTCGGTTTGTTAAATATTTGCCCCTGAAGCGGAACTGCCCTTTCCCCAGTCACCATCCTGTCTTACTCCGGTTAGGAATGAGCTGTCCCTGGATATGACCCAGCAGCTCACTGCCTGTCTGTGGGGACAATACACAAAACCTCAACTACTGAGTGTCCACATATCATCTGATTAATCCATCCAATGCTGTGAAATACTGTGGGGAGATGCTCCATGAGCAGCGTGTGTATACACAGACAAATATACACGCACACAACCTGTCACCATGGTAAGGGATTTGAAGAGGATATGGGGATATTGTGGGGAAAGGGAACAGTCATTGCCCATCCCTAATTGCCCCTTGAGAAGGTGGTGGGTGAGCCGTCTTCTTGAGCCGCTGCAGTCCCGTGTGGTGTAGGTACATCCACAGCGCTGTTAGGGAGGGAGTTCCAGGATTTTGACCCAGCGACAGTGAAGGAACGGCCGATATATTTCCAAGTCAGGATGGTGAGTGTCTCAGAGGGGAACTTCCAGGTGGTGGTGTTCCCATGTGTCTGCTGCCCTTGTCCTTCTAGATGGGAAAGGTCGTGGGTTTGCAAGAAGCTGTCCTGGTGAGTCACTGCAGTGCATCTTGTAGATGGTACACACACTGCTGCTACTGTGCGTCGGTGGTGGAGGGAGTGAATGTTTGTGGATGGGGTGCTGATCAAGCGGGACTGCTTTGTCCTTGATGGTGTCGAGCTTCTTGAGTGTTGTGGGAGCCGCACTCATCCAGGCAAGTGGGGAGTATTCCATCATAGTCCTGACTGGTGCCTTGTAGATGGTGGACAGGATTTGGGGAGTCAGGAGGTGAGTTACTCTCCGCAGGATTCCCAGCCTCTGACCTGCTCCTGTAGCCACAGTATTTATATGGCTGGTCCAGTTCAGTTTCTGGTCAATGGTAACCCCCAGGATGAAGTTAGTGGGGGATTCAGTGATGGTAATGGCATTGAATGTCAAGGGGCGATGGTTAGATTCTCCCTTGTTGCAGATGGTCATTACCTGACACTAAAAAATACAGGTATTGGGGACAAAATCAGGGGAAGATACTCTGAACAATTATGAAGGCCTGGGTAGGCCGCAGCTAGATTAATACATCCAGCTCTGATCACCACACATGAGGGGGGATGTGAGAGTCCTGGAGGGGCTGCTGAGGGTATTTAGAAGATTAAAGCCTGTGTATTGTCCACACAGACGGGCAGTGAGCTGCTGGACCGTATCCTGTGCTGATTCATTCCTGTCAGATCCTCACACCTTGTTCAAGGCTGTCAGACAGGATGGCACCTGGTGTCCGCTCAGTTCTGTGTTCCAGGGAAATATTTAACATGCCGGTAAACTGCTCAAAGTGACTGATTTGTGCTTCAACTCTGATATCCGACATGGAACTCTTTATCCACACATTGCATTCCAGACATCTCCAACCTTTCATCCCACTCCTGGATACAGGAGTGTAGTTTAGTCTCCAGCTAATGCCCATCACTGGGAGGCAATTGAAGACCCAATTAAGGTGGATTCATTGGGTCATCACGGCTCAGGAAGCCATTCAGCCCATCCAGTCCATGCAGATAGACGGCAGTGAGGGATAAACTAAGACAGGACCCCTGGGAAGAGGGAATGGATAGAGGCTTGTGGGAATGTGGTATTAGGGAGGGGATTTTCCAGGGATGGAGGTATTGAGTTGGGAGGCAATTACGATGTGAGGCGGCAGGTGGGAGAGGAATTACATTCTCTATAATGAGGGGTGGAGAATTTATCTCTGGGTGAGCTCAGTCACACAAGAGAAGGATCAGGGTCTCATTGGGAGCAGTGAGTGATACACTGTCCCTACAAAGGATAGGCCTCACCTGGAGCACTGTGCTCAGTTCTGGTCTCCATATCCCTCGGTTAGACCACACCTGGAGCTCTGTGCTCAGTTCTGGTCTCCATATCCCTCGGTTACACCACACCTGGAACACTGTGCTCAGTTCTGTTCTCCGTATCCCTCGGTTACACCACACCTGGAACACTGTGCTCAGTTCTGGTCTCCATATCCCTCGGTTAGACCACACCTGGAGCTCTGTGCTCAGTTCTGGTCTCCATATCCCTCGGTTAGACCACACCTGGAGCTCTGTGCTCAGTTCTGTTCTCCGTATCCCTCGGTTAGACCACACCTGGAACACTGTGCACAGTTCTGGTCTCCATATCCCTCGGTTAGATCATACCTGGAGCTCTGTGCTCAGTTCTTGTAGATACATCCCTTGGCTGGACCATGAATGCAGCACTATCTACATGTCCTGTATGAACACACTTCAGTTAAATGACACTTGGACATTCGGGGATGCTGAATGGTGCCGTCAATGATCTCTTCCTCTCTTGTTCCCAGACTGGCCTTTCAGATGTGGTGACACTCGAGGAGCCTGAAGATGAATGGAATGTGAGGACACGATGCTTAGGAATTGCTTCTGTTTCTTCAAGTGCTGCAAGGCGTACTGAGTTACACAATTGGAACCTGAACCTGGGTGAGAGCCGTCAGAGTCTCTGACTGAATCTCACTGGAATTTCTGGCATTCAGGCCCCGCTGCCTTGTGTAGATCCAGTGACCCATGACCCACTGCCTTCTGAGTCATGTGAATGAAACTGGCTGTATGGATCACCGCCTCTGGTCCATGTCTCATTTCTCACTCGGATCAGTGTGTCACCCTACTGACAGGAAGGGAGCAGAGGTCAGGGACTGGCAGGGCCACATTGACATCTTGTATCTCCAATATAGTCACACTCACACTATCATTCCTTACAGCCAGTGTCCCAGCCTCATCCTGCACATACTCTGGACATCTCATGTCCCACTGAGAGGACAGGCCCACCAGCCATGATGACTCAGTGACATACAGTCTGTGTAGGCTCGGTCCGGGAATTCCCAACGCTGAATCCACTCACCATAATGTCCGATAGCGTCGGATCCGAAACTGGGAAAGCAATCCTCCTGCTGATTGCCACCTACAACCACCCCCTGAGCTGTGGAATCAGCTCTCCTCCATCTTAAACCCCACTTGGAAGAAGCACTGGGTGTAGTGAGGACACAGGGTGCACTCTGGTTGGAGCCTGTATGACCATCACCAAGAGGGGCTCAGCAGCACCATTACACACCCAGGTGCTCGATCTCTGAAAGGCAAACTCTGCTTGAGGCAAGTGGTGAGAGAACCAACCAGAGGTGAAAACAAACTTGACCTTTGCCCTCACCAATCCCCTTGCCGCAGATGCATCTGCCCATGACCGGGGTGGGTAGGAATGAGCACCGCACAGTCTGGGTGAAGACAAAGTCCTGTCTTCACACTGTGGACACACTCCATCGTGTTGTGTGTCACTATCACCCCGCGCTGTCAGGGAGGGAGTTCCAGGATCCAGCTCCGTTCCCCTGTGTGGCTATTTTTGTCTCCTATGCACCCCTTTTCCCATCTCCTTCATCCTCTCAAGCTATCTCTCCGTCTCTCTCTCTCTCTCTCTCTCTCTCTCCCATCCTGCCTCCCCCATCAGCCCAGGTGGTTAAATATTTCTAATTTGAGGCCGCTGTCGGTTTGTTAAAATTTGCCCCTGAAGCGGAACTGCCCTTTCCCCAGTCACCATCCTGTCTGACTCCGGTTAGGAATGAGCTGTCCCTGGATATGACCCAGCAGCTCACTGCCTGTCTGTGGGGACAATACACAAACCCTCAACTATTGAGTGTCCACATATCATCAGATTAATCCATCCAATGCTGTGAAATACTGTGGGGAGATGCTCCATGAGCAGCGTGTGTATACACAGACAAATATACACGCACACAACCTGTCACCATGGTAAGGGATTTGAAGAGGATATGGGAATATTGTGGGGAAAGGGAACAGTCATTGCCCATCCCTAATTGCCCCTTGAGAAGGTGGTGGGTGAGCCGTCTTCTTGAGCCGCTGCAGTCCCGTGTGGTGTAGGTACATCCACAGCGCTGTTAGGGAGGGAGTTCCAGGATTTTGACCCAGCGACAGTGAAGGAACGGCCGATATATTTCCAAGTCAGGATGGTGAGTGGCTCAGAGGGGAACTTCCAGGTGGTGGTGTTCCCATGTGTCTGCTGCCCTTGTCCTTCTAGATGGGAAAGGTCGTGGGTTTGCAAGAAGCTGTCCTGGTGAGTCACTGCAGTGCATCTTGTAGATGGTACACACACTGCTGCTACTGTGTGTCGGTGGTGGAGGGAGTGAATGTTTGTGGATGGGGTGCTGATCAAGCGGGGCTGCTTTGTCCTGGATGGTGTCGAGCTTCTTGAGTGTTGTGAGAGTTGCACTCATCCAGGCAAGTGGGGAGTATTCCATCATAGTCCTGACTGGTGCCTTGTAGATGGTGGACAGGCTTTGGGGAGTCAGGAGGTGAGTTACTCTCCGCAGGATTCCCAGCCTCTGACCTGCTCTTGTAGCCACAGTATTTATATGGCTGGTCCAGTTCAGTTTCTGGTCAATGGTAACCCCCAGGATGAAGTTAGTGGGGGATTCAGTGATGGTAATGGCATTGAATGTCAAGGGTCGATGGTTAGATTCTCCCTTGTTGCAGATGGTCATTACCTGACACTCAAAAATACAGGTATTGGGGACAAAATCAGGGGAAGATACTCTGAACAATGATAAAGCCCTGGTTAGGCCGCAGCTAGATTAATACATCCAGCTCTGATCACCACACATGAGGGGGATGTGAGAGCCCTGGAGGGGCTGCTGAGGATATTTAGAAGATTAAAGCCTGTGTATTGTCCACACAGACGGGCAGTGAGCTGCTGGACCCTATCCTGTGCTGATTCATTCCTGTCAGATCCTCACACCTTGTTCAAGGCTGTCAGACAGGATGGCACCTGGTGTCCGCTCAGTTCCGTGTTCCAGGGAAATATTTAACAGGCCGGTAAACTGCTCAAAGTGACTGATTTGTGCTTCAACTCTGATGGCCGACATGGAACTCTTTATCCACACATTGCATTCCAGACATCTCCAACCTTTCATCCCAATCCTGGATACAGGAGAGTAGTTTAGTCTCCAGCTAATGCCCATCAGTGGGAGAAAATTGAAGACACATAAAGGGAGGTTCATAGAGTCATCACGGCTCAGGAAGCCATTCGGCCCATCCAGTCCATGCAGATAGACGGCAGTGAAGGGTAAACGAAGTCAGGACCCCTGGGAGAAGGGAATGGATAGAGGGTTGTGGGAATGAGGTAATCCAGAGCAGAATTCCAGGGTTGGATGTACCAAGTGGGGCGGCAATTACGATGTGAGGGGTCTGGTGGGAGAGGAACTAGTTTCTCTAGAAGGGGAGGGTAGAGGCTGTACCTCTTTGTGAGCTCAGTCACATCAGAGAAGGATCATGGTCTCATTGGGAGAAGAGAGGGATACACTGGCCCTACAAAGGATAGACCACACTTGGAGCACTGTGCACAGTTCTGGTCTCCATAACTATTGGCCTGACCACACGTGGAGCACTCTGCACAATTCTGCACTTACTATCCCTTGGCCTGGCCACACTTGGAGCGCTCTGCACTGTTCTGGTTCCGAATCCCTCAGTTCGACCACACTCGGAGCACTGTGCCCAGGTTTGTCCTCAATGTCCCTCGGTTGACAATACTTGGAGCACTGTGCACAGTTTTCCCCTCTGTATCCCTCAGTTGACGATGTGCTTAGCACTGGGCACAGTTTAGGGTTCCATATCCCTGTTTTCGGACAAACTTGGATCCCTGTGCTCAGTTATAGGCTCCAGAACCCTCGACTACACCACACGTGAAGCACTGGGCACAGAAATGGTTTTTATTTCACTTGGCCTGGCTACAACTGCAGCACTGTGCACAGTTCTGGCCTCCATATTCATCGTTTAGACCACACTTAGAGCACTGTACACAGTTCTGCTGGCCATATCCATTGCTTAGACCACACTTCGAGCACTGTGCACAGTTCTGGCCTCCATATTCATTGTTTAGACCATACTTAGAGCACTGTGCACAGTTCTGGTGGCCATATTCATTGTTTATACTACACTTAGAGCACTGTGCACGGTTCTGGCCTCCATATTCATTGTTTAGACCACACTATGAGCACTGTGCACAGTTCTGATGGCCATATCCCTTGGCCTGACACACTTGGAGCACTGTGGACAGTTCTGCTCATCATATCCATCGTTTAGACCAATCCTGGAGCACTGTGCACAATACTGGCCTGTATATCCCTTGTCCTGGCCACACTTGAAGCACTGTGCACAGTTCTGGTTTCATTTCCCATTCGGAAGACCACATTTGGAGCACTGCACACAGTCCTGGTCTCCCTGTCCCTCAGTTAGACCACGCACTGTGCACAATTTCGATCTCCATATCCCTCGAATGACCTCACTCAGAGCACTGTTAACAGTTTTGGCTTCCCTATCCCTCGGTTGATGACACTTGGAGCACTGTGCACAGTTCTGGTTCCATATACCTCATTTGGACCACATCTGGAGCACTGTGCACAGACCTGGTCTCCCTATTCCTCAGTTAGAGCGTGCTTGGAGCACTGTGCACAGATCTGGACGTCACATCCGTTGTTTAGACCAAACCTGCAGCACTGTGCACAATACTGTCCTGTATATCCCTTGTCCTGGCCACACTTGAAGCACTGTGCACAGTTCTGGTTTCGTTTCCCCTCAGGAAAACCACATTTGGAGCACTGCACACAGTCCTGGTCTCCCTGTCCCTCTGTTAGACCACGCACCGTGCACAGTTCTTGTCTTCATCTCCCACGGTTAGACCACACTTGCTGCACTGTGGACAGTTCTGCTCTCCATTTCCCGTGGCCTGGCTACACTTGGAGCACTGTACTCAGTTCTGGTTTCCTTAACCCTCGAATGGATTACAGCTGGAGCACTGTGCACAGTCCTCGTCTGCAAAATCCATGGTTAGGCCACATTGGTGAACTGTGGACAGTTCTGGTCTCCAGACACAATGGTTCGACCACACTTAGAGCACTGTGCATAGTTCTGCTCTCCATTTCCCTTGGCCTGGCCACATTTCGAGCATTGTTCACAGTTCTGGTCTCCGTATCCCTCGGTTTGGCCATGCTTGGAGCAGTCTGCATATTTCTGGTGTCCAAATCCCTCTGCCTGGCCACATCTGGAGCGCTGTGCACAGTTGTGGTGCCCATATTCCTCATTTAAAACACACTTGGAGCACTAGACACAGTTACGGTCTCCATAACCCTTGGCCTGGCTACACCAGGAGCACTGTGCTCAGTTTGGCTCTCCATATCGCTGAGTTAGGCCAACCATCGAAGGCTTTGAGTAGTCCTGTTCTCCATGTCCTTCGTCTAGGCCTCACAGACCAAACTGACGATAGAGCAATATTGGTATGTGGCAGTGAATGAGGGACTTTAACATTTAGGGTGACACATAATAAATGTTTGAGTGAGAGTCGAGGGTCCTTACTGGTGGCATCAACAGAGGATTCCTTTCTGCATTTCAGGTGTTGTCTCTGCATGTGACAGAATTAAAGGGGGCACCTGTCAATGGGGACAGTGCTGCAGAAACAAGGGTTTGACACACCACAAGTGCTATTGGTTGTATGAATGCTGCGTGGTGAAGCGTATCATAAAAGGAGGAATCACGTTTGGGTCAGCAAGGCCCGTGTCTCCAGCACTGTCTAGAGGCTCCACGGACTGTGTAGGGCCAGTGTCCCCTGACCCACTGGTTCCTGGATCATGTGAATAAAACTGGCTGCGGTGATCACCACCTCTTGTCCGTGTCTCATTTCTCACTCGGATCGGTGTGTCTCCACATTGACAGGGAGGGAAGGGGGAGGTCAGACAATGGCAGGGCCACATTCAGGTCCTGTAGCTCCAGCATAATCATTTTCACAGAGTCATGTCTCAGAGCCATTGTCCCAGACGTGTCCATCACCATCCCTGGGTATGTCCCTGTCCCACCGGCAGTGACTCAGTGCTCTGCAGGTGGGAGGGAGTTTCCATTGGAGTCCTCAATATTGACTCATGACATCAGGTCAAACATGGGCAAGAAAATGGATCCTTCTGATTCTCGTCTACTGCCCTCCCTCAGCCGATGATCCAGCACAAGTGCTCTTGGAGTAAAGGGCTGTTTGTCAGATTGGAGCATGTAGACAGTGCTGTTAGGTAAGGAGTTCTACGATTCTGACCCTGCGACGTTGAAAGACCAGCCGATATATTTCCAAGTCAGGATGGTGAGTGGCTCAGAGGGGAACTTCCAGGTGGTGGTGTTCCCATGTGTCTGCTGCCCTTGACTTCTATATGGTAAAGGAGGTGGATTTGGGCAGCGCTATCGAAGGAGCCTTGGTGAGTTGCCGCAGTGCATCTTGTAGATGGTACACACACTGCAGCTACTGTGCGTCGGTGGTGGAGGGAGTGAATGTTTGTGGATGGGGTGCTGATCAAGTGGGGCTGCTTTGTTCTGGATGGTGTCGAGCTTCTTGAGTGTTGTGGGAGCTGCACTCATCCTGGCAAGTGGGGAGTATTCCATCATAGTCCTGACTGGTGCCTTGTAGATGGTGGACAGGTTTTGGTGAGTCAGGAGGTGAATTACTTGCCACATCATCCCCAGCCTCTGACCTGCTCTTGTGACCACAGTATTTATATGGCTGGTGACCCTGAGACACTCTTGGTGATGGACATGCAGGTCCCACAGCAGAGAACATTATGTGCCCTCGATACGCTCAGTGCTTCCTCCATGTGGTGTTTAACATGGAGGGGGAGAGATTGATCAGATTCGGGAGAGCGGTAGGTGGGAGTCAGCAGGAGGTTTCCATTCCCCTGTTTGCCCTCATGTCTTGTGACATCAGAGAGACTGTGGTCTTGTTGAGGACTCCCAGGACCAGCCTCTCCAGACTGTATGTCACTGCTCTGTCACCTCTGGTGGGGCAGTCCTGTCAGAGGGACACGGGATACCCAGGGAATGGGGGGCACGCGATTAGCGCATTGTCTTTACGTTATGTTTCTGTGAGTGTGTCTACATTGGAGTTATAAGATGTCAATGTGACCCTGCCATTGTCTGTCCTCCCCTCCCTCCCTGTCAATATGGAGACACACCGATCCGAGTGAGAAATGAGACACGGACAAGAGGCGATGACCAACGCAGCCTGTTTTATTCACATGATCCAGGAACCAGTGGGTCAGGGGGCACAGGCCCTACACAGTCCGTGGAGCCTCTAGACAGTGTTGGATTCACGGGCCTTTGAATTGGGGCTGGAGTCACTGGCCTTGGTGCTTCCTCCGTATATGAAATTCTTCAACACGCAGCATTTAGCTGTGGAAAAGCACTTGCTGGTTATCCAAACCTCGTTTCTGCGGCAGTTTCCCCATCGACAGAAGGCCTCTGGTATTCTGTCACATTCATTGAGCTTTCCTGAAATGCAGAAAGGAATCCTCTGTTAATGTCACCAGTAAGGACCCTTCACTCTCGCTCAAAAATGTATATATCACCCGAAATGGTGAAGTCCCCCTTTCACTACCACATCCCGATATTGCACTATCATCAGTTTGGTCTGTGAGGCCTAGGCAAAGGACATGGAGAACAGAACAGCGCAGAGGGCTCTGTGGGACGCCTAACCAAGGGATATGGAGAACAGACCTGTACCTAGTGGACCAATTGTGGTCTAACCGAGGGATATGGAGAGCTGACCTGTACCTAGTGGACTATCTGTGGTCTAACTGAGGGATATGGACCCCCAGAACTGTGCACATTGCTCCAGATGTGGTACAACTGAGAGATAAGGAGACCATAACTGTGCACAGTGCTCCAAGTGTGGTCTAACCAAGGGGTATAGAGTCCAGGACTGTGCACAGTGCTCCAAGTGCAGCGTAACCAAGGGATATGGAGACCAGAACTTTGCGCAGTGCTCCAGATGTGGTTTACTGAGGGATATGGAGAGCAGAACTGTGCGTAATGCTCCAAGTGTGGTCTCGCTGAGGGATATGCAGACAGGATGGCACCTGGTGTCCGGTCAGTTCTGTGTTCCAGAACCAAGCTGCAGAAATGGATTTAAATACAGATCAACAATGATCCAATCGAATGGCAGCACATGTTTGAGTGGGTGAATGGCCTATTCCTGTTCCTGTGAATGGTTTCATTGATTGGCGACTGAGAGATTCACTGACCTGCGTAAATATAGTTTTCAGCGATGATGTGTCCCAGCACCAGGAGCACCAGCACCAAGAGCTGTGCTTTCCTCATCTTCCGCTGATCTCCTCAGAGCCTCACTGAACCGCCTGGGCTACAGGAGCTCTTTATATGAACTCAGAGTATAATGTGTAGTTAATAATCACACACACACACCCACACAGACACGGTGAGGATTGGCTCCACCTTGGGCACGTTGAAGGGATAGGTCACTCACTGAGAGCAACAGGAACTGGAATCAGTGATTAAATGTGTCTCGCTGGGCGATTATGTGTTAAACAACAGAGACGGCCCTGTGTAATTATTGAACTGGGGAAGGTTTGTAGAAATATCTTTCTGCGATGAAGGTAAGAATAATACAGCAGAGAAAAGGGCCATTCGGCCCATCAAGCCTGTGTTGTCTCTCTGAAGCAACTATCCAATTATTCCCACGCTGCTTTCCTCTGTCAATATGCCGGCTGTTTTGATTGGCCCTCATGATCCACCCTATAGCGTCAGGTGTCCCCACACCCGCCCCTTTCAGTTCCCGTTCCCTTACACTGAATCTACTTTCCAATGTACAGGTCACCAGAGAATAACCGGCAATGGCTTCTCTTTCTGTTCCCGCGCCCATACCTCTGGTGTCCCCCAAGGATCTACACCACACCCTCCACAACTCCCCATACCCACACCCCCACCACCCCCACACCCATACCCACACCCCCACCACACCCACACACCCACACCACCCCCACCACACCCACACACACACCCCCACCACCCACACACCCACACCCCCATCACACCCACACACACCCACACCCCCACTACACCCATACCCACACCCCCACCAGTCCTACACCCACACACCCACCACCCCTACACACACACTAACACACCCACACACCCCCCACCCCCCACATCCACACACCCACACCCCCTCTACCCCACAACCCCACCCCCTCCAACCCCACACCCCCACCACCCCTACAACCCCTTACCCACACCCCCACACCCACATCTCTACAACCCCAGCACACCCACACCCACACCCTCACCTTCTGCTGGATGCTCACAGTATTACAAACACTCACATTTACTGATCTACCCCCTGCTGGATGCTCCCGGAATTACACACACAATCATCTTTAATGAACTACCCCCTGCTGGAACCTCTCTGAATTAAACACACTCAATTTTAATGGACTACCCCCTGCTGGCTGCTCCCAGAATTACAAACACTCACCTTTACTGTTCTACCCTCTGCTGGATGCTCCCAGAATTACTCACACTCACCTTTACTGTTCTACCCTCTGCTGGATGCTCCATGAATACACACACTCACCTTCACTGATCTACCCCCTGCTGGATGCTCCCAGAATTACACACACTCACCTTTACTGATCTACCCCCTGTTGGATGCTCCCAGAATTACACACACTCACCTTTCCTGATCTACCCCCTGCTGGATGCTCCCAGAATTACACACACACAATTTTTTTTTTTTAAATATACTTTATTCATCAAATATCTGGAAGAACATTCCAAACCATTTCAAAATCACCATCACAAAAGTCCAATCAGATTCAACTTTTCCACATGGATCACAAGGAGCATCAATACAATCAATGAATATTCCAGTCATTTCAATCTGCTCAATGCAGACACTCAGACAATGGGATTGGAGTTATCCACATACATCATGTTGCTCTCTGAGGTGCTTCAATACATTGCTAATACAATTAGTATTCACTGCAGACATTCATTGGGAGCTGTACAGCCCGAGGGGCTCTCAACAGTTCCCAGTCCCTCGGTGCACTGTGACAGAAAGGTCTCAGACAGCGACCCTTCCCCATTGGGCCTTTGCGGTGTCTGCCCCAAGCTTTAGTGTGTCCCTCAGCACGTAGTCCTGGACTTTGGAATGTGCCAGTCTGCAACACTTGCTCAGGGACAACTCTTTGTGCTGCTCGAGGAACTATCCCACAGGATCCACCCTCTCCTTATCCCTCAGGGCCTCTAAGACGTTCCGTGCCGACCACTGCCTGATGGACTTATGGTCAAAGGTGTTTCTCTGCATAAATGTTTCCACCAGGGACAGGTGGTGCCACACGGTCCAACTACTTGGAGCGTTTCCCCGCAGTGTGGCCAGACCCATCCTTCACAATCCCGAGGACAGGTAGAACCTCAGCACCTAGTGACACTTGGTGTGTGTGTACCGAGGGTCTACGCACAGCTTGATGCAGCCACACAGAAAGGTGGCCATCAGTATGAGGGCGATGTTGGACATGTTTATTCCCCCTTTATCTAGAGGCTTGTACATTGCGTCCCTGTGGACACGATCCATTCTCCACCTCCAGATAAAGTGGAAGATGTCTCGGGTGATCGCCATCGAGCAGGAGTCTGGAATGGGCCAGACCTGCGCCACGTACAGCAACAGCGAGAGGGCCTCACTTCTGATGACCAGGTTCTTACTCGCAATGGAGAGGGAGCGTCGCTCCCACATGCCCAGTTTCCTTTTCACCATAGACACTCACTCTTTCCAGTTTCTAACGCATGCCCCGGTTCCTCCTGAACCATATCCCCAGCACCTTCAGGCTGTCAGCCCAGACAGTGAAGGGGACAAAGGATCGGTCAGCCCAGTTCCCAAAGAACATGGCCTCGCTCTTCCCAGGATTTACCTTGGCTCCTGAGGCCAGTTCGAACTGATCGCAGATGTGGATCAGTCTGTGCACCGACAGCGGATCCGAGCTGAAGACGGCGACATCGTCCATGTACAGGGAGGCTTTGACCTGAGTGCCTCCACTGCCTGGGATCATCACTCCTCTTATACCCGGATCCTTCCTGATGGACTCAGCAAAGGGTTCTATACAACACACAAACAGGACAGGGGAGAGAGGGCAGCCGTGCCTGATGCCAGATTTAATCGGAAAGCTATCTGATTCCCACCCATTGATGCAGACTGCGCTACTGATGTTAGTGTAGAGATAACCCAGCTCCCAGAATGCTTCAGTCACTTCTCACCAGCGCCCTCTGTTGGAAGATCTTCCTCCTGTTGAGTGCAAGAGTCCTTCTCCTCGATTCCCTCCTGAGTCGCGGTGTCCGCGGTGACTGCTCCCAGCCAGGGCTCTCACATTCACCCTCATGTGTGGTGATCAGAGCTGGATATATTAATCCAGGAGCGGCATAAACAGGGATAATAAATTGATCAATTGAGAGTAACTTTCCCTGGTTTTCTCCCCAATACCTGTATTTTTGAGTGTCAGGTAAAGACCGTCTGCAACAAGAGAGAATCTCACCATCGCCCCTTGACATTCAATGCCATTACCATCACTAATTCCCCACTAACTTCATCCTGGGGGTTACCATTGACCAGAAACTGAACTGGACCAGCCATATAAATACTGTGGCTACAAGAGCAGGTCAGAGGCTGGGAATCCTGCAGAGAGTAACTCACCTGCTGACTCCCCAAAACCTGTCCACCATCGACAAGGCACCAGTCAGGACTATGATGGAATATTCCCCACTTGCCTGGATGAGTGCAGCTCCAACAACACTCAAGAAGCTCGACACCATCCAGGACAAAGCAGCCCCGCTTGATCAGCCCCCCATCCAGAAACATTCACTCCCTCCACAAACGACGCACAGTAGCAGCAGTGTGTGTACCATCTACAAGATGCACTGATGTGACTCACCAAGACTCCTTCGACAGCGCTGCCCAAATCCACCTCCTCTTCCATCTATAGGAACAAGGGGAGCAGACACTTGGGAACACCACCACCTGGAAGTTCCCCTCCACGCAATTCACAGTCATAGGCTTGGAAATAATTCGGCTGTTCCGTCACTATCGCTGCGTCAAAATCCTGGGAATCCCTGCCTAACAGCATGGTGGATGTACCTACAATTATAGCGGCTCACCGCCACCTTCTCAAGGGGCAATTTGGGAGGGGCATTAAATGCTGGCCTAGCCAGCGATGCCCACATTCCATGAATGAATTTTAAACAATGGAGCCCAATACCCTCCACGCTTCACTAACTGCTCTCTCATCCTGCCCTGCCAAATGTCAAAGATAACATTTCAGAACACCCCATATCCCTCTGTCTCTGAACGCTCTTTAACATTGTGTCATGTAGCCCATAATGCCTCTCCCTATTCCTTCTGTCAAAATGTATCACCTCATACCCCTCTCTACAAAATTCCATCTGCCACTTTTCTGCCCATTCTGCCCTCCTATCTACGTCCTGTTTCCATCGATATCTATCGTCCTCACTGGTTGCCATGACTTCAAGTATCGATTCATCGACAAGTTTTGGAATGTCACTGTATTCCTGATGTCAGTAATTGGGGGAACAGCACTGTCTACATGCTCCAATCTGACAAACAGCCCTTTACTCCAAGAGCACTTGTGCTGGATCATCGGCTGAGGGAGGGCAGTAGACGAGAATCAGAAGGAGCCATTTTTTTGCCCATGTTTGACCTGATGTCATGAGTCAATATTGAGGACTCCAATGGAAACTCCCTCCCGCCTGCAGAGCACTGAGTCACTGCCGGTGGGACAGGGACATACCCAGGGATGGTGATGGACACATCTGGGACAAGGTCTCTGAGTCATGACTCTGTGAAAATGATTATGCTGGAGCTACAGGACCTGAATGTGGCCCTGCCATTGTCTGACCTCCCCCTTCCCTCCCTGTCAATGTGGAGACACACCGATCCGAGTGAGAAATGAGACACAGACAAGAGGTGGTGACCAACGCAGCTAGATTTATTCACATGATCCAGGAACCAGTGGGTCAGGGGGCACGGGCCCGACATAGTCCGTGGAGCCTCTGGACGGTGTTGGAGACACGGGCCTTATAATTGGGACTGGAGTCACTGGCCTTGCTCACAAATCCCTGGTTCCTCCTTTTCTGATTCACTTCAGCATGAAGCATCTACGCCACCAATAGCACTTGTTGCGGTACCAAATCTCAAATCTGTAGCAGCGTCGTCTTCCAGCGGTACCCCTTCGAATTCTTTCACATCCAGAGACAACACCTGAAATGCAGAAAGGAATCCGCTGTTGATGTCACCAGTAAGGACCCTCGACTCTAACTCAAACATTTTTTATTTATCACCCTAAATGGTGAAGTCCCCATTTCACTGCCACATCCTGATATTGCACTATCATCAGTTTGGTCTGTGAGGCCTAGACAAAGGACATGGAAAACAGAACAGTGCACAGGGCTCTATGGGACACCTAACCAAGGGATATGGGGAGCTGAGCTGTGCACAGTTCTCCAGCTGTGGTCTAACCGAGGGATATGGAGGATCTAACCGAGGGTCAACACGTCGATGAGAAGCACAAGGCGACTAGGAAAGCTGCTTGGGTTTTTATCGAGAAGGATGGTTATTTTTCTTTTAAAGGTGATTTATGGAAGGGTGCTAAACTGAGATGGACAGCTTTCTGTTTGGGAAAAGTTTTAAGGGTTGTGGAACAAAGATGGGCGGATGAAGTTAAGACGCCAATTGATGGGTAGCATGAAGAGGCTGAATGGCCTCCTCTTTATTCCCTGAATGTTCCTGCTGTGTCACTCCTGGGAGTTATACTCACGGCTCTGCCTTGGACTCACTACTCCACCCTCAGCGATGGGCTGTAGCAGCACCAGGAGTCCAAGCAGCAAGAGCAGTGCTTTCCTCATCTTCTGCTGATCCTCTCAGAGTCACAATGAGGTGACTGGATTACGCTGCCCTTTATATCAACGCCTGGAGCATTCTGTAGTTAATATTCACACAACCACATGGTGAGCACTGGCTCCAACTTGAGCTTGTTAATGGAGCTGTTCATTAACTGAGACCAACAGTTTCTCCAGTGAAAGACTAAATGTTCCTCCCAAGTCATCCTTTATTTCATTAGTATTCAGAGAGACAGATCTGTGTAATGATTGAAATGTTGGAGGTTTAAAGGGATGCTTCACTGTGTTTAAAGTAAATATATGGTTGCAATGTAGGGGTCCATTTGGCCCATCGAGTCTCTGCTGGCTCTTTGATAGATCTACTAAATTATGCCTCCTCAACCTGTTCTCTTCACCCACCGCCCCGCCATTATGTTCCCAGTCAATTATTGATCCAATTGCCCTTTGATAAGTTGCTATTGAATCTGCTTCCATTATCCGTTCAGGCAGCACATTCCAGATCACAACAACTCTTTGTGTCCAAAGGAATTCTCCTCATCTTCCTTCTCGTTCTCCTGCTAATCATTTTAATTTGTTTCCTATTAGTTTCTAATCTCCCGACATTGAAACTATCCCTCCCCTTCTAGAGTACCGATTTCCCCTTACACCCGCCCCCTCACATCTTAATTGTTGCCCCATTCGGTTCCTCCAACATTGGAAATTCTGCTCTCGATTAACTCATTCCCACAATCCACTATCCATTCACTCGTTCCAGGGGTCCTGTGTTAGTTTATCCCTCATTGCCGTCTATCTGTATCGACTGGATGGGCCGAATGGCTTCTTGAGCCGTGATGACTCTAAGAACCTCCCTTCAATGGGTCTTCAATTGAGCAACTCACCTCCTGACTCCCCAAAGCCTGTCCACCATCTACATGGCACCAGTCAGGACTATGATGGAATACTCCCCACTTGCCTGCAGAGCACTGAGTCACTTGTGGCGTGTCAAACCCTCGTATCTGCAGCACTGTCCCCATTGACAGGTGCCCCCTTTAATTCTGTCACATGGAGAGACAACACCTGAAATGCAGAAAGGAATCCGCTGTTGATGTCACCAGTAAGGACCCTCGACTCTCACTCAAACATTTATTATGTATCACCCTAAATGTTAAAGGCCCTCATTCATTCCAAATCCTGACATTGCACTATCATCAGTTTGGTCTGTGAGGCCTAGACAAAGGACACGGAGAACAGGACTACTCACAGCGTTCGATGGGTGGACTAACTAAGCGATATGGAGAGCAGAACTGAACACAGTGCTCCAAGTGTAGCCCAACTGAGGGATATGGAGACCAGAACTGAGCACATTGCTCCAAGTGTCGTCAAGTGATGTATATGGAGTCCAAAACTGAGCACAGAGCTCTGAGTGTGGTCTAACTGAGGGATTTGGAAACCAGAACTGTGCTCCAAGTGCAACCAGGCCAAGGGATATGGAGAACATAACTGTGTTTACTGCACCAAGTGAGGTCAACAGATGGATCTGGATTTCAAAACTGTGCACAGTTCTCCGCGTCCGGTAAATCGATAGATATGGAGGACAAAAATGTGCACAGTGCTCTGAGTGTGGTCTAACTGAGGGATATGGAGATCAGAACGGTGCACAGTGCTCTGAGTTTGGCCAGGCCAAGGGATATGGGGACCAGAACTGTGCACATTGCTTCAAGTGTCGTCGACTTAAGTAGATGGAGGTCAAAACTGTGCACAGAGCTCCGAATGCGTTGTAACTTCGGGATTCGGAGACCAGAACCGGGCAGACAGCTCCAGGTGTGGTCTGCCCGATGGGTATGGAGAACAGAACTGTGCGCAGTGCTCCGAGTGTGGCCAGGCCATGGGATATGGAGACCAGAACTGTGTAGAGTGCTCCAGGTGTGGCTGAACAGAGGGATATGGAGGCCAGAACTGTGCACAGAGCTCAAAGTGTCTCCAACCGAGGGATATGGAGGACAAAACTGTGCCCAGTGCTGCAGATGTGGTCCAAACGAGGTATACGGAGACCTCGTACAGTGCTCAAAGTGTCATCAAGCGATGGATATGGAGGACAAAACTCTGCACACTGCTCCAGGTGTGGTCTCACTGAGGGATTTGGAGACCAGACCTGTGCAGAGTGCTCCAAGCATGGTCTAACCGAGCGCTGTGGAGACAGAACTGTGCACAGTGCTACAAGTGGTGTCAACCAAGGGTAATGGAGTCCAAAACTGGGAACAATGCTCCGGGTATGGTGCACCGATGGGTATGGAATATAAAACTGTGCAGAGTGCTATGAGTGTGGTCTAACGGAGGGATTTGGAGACCAGACCTGTGCACAGTGCTCCAAGTGCAGCCAGGCCAAGAGATATGGAGACTGTAACTATGTCCAGTGCACCAATTGTCGTCAACAGATGGATATGGAGGCCAAAACTGTGCACAGATCTCCGAGTGTGATCTAACTAAGGGATATGGAGACCAGAACTGTGCACAGTGCTCCAAGTGTAACCAGGCCAAAGGATATGGAGACAATAACTGTCTATGGTGCAGCAAGTGTCATCCAGGCGAGGGATATGAAGACCAGAACTGGGCACAGTGCCCAAACGTAGTCCAGCCAAGGGGTCGGAGACCAGAATTGTGAACAGTGCCCAAGCGTGGTCAACAGTGCGATATGAAGGTCAACATTGCGCAGTGCTCTGAGTGTTGATGCCACCAGTAAGGACCCTCAACTCTCGCTCAAACATTTATTATGTATCACCCTAAATGTTAAAGGCCCTCATTCACTTCCAAATCCTGATATTGCTCTATCATCACTTTGGTCTGTGAGGCCTAGACAAAGGACATGGAGAACTGAGTGACCTAACCAAGCGAAATGGTGAGCAGAACTGTGCACAGTGCTCCGGGTGTGGAGATCCGATGGATATGGAGGCTAAAACTATTCACTGCGCTCCGAGGGATTTGGAGACCAGAACAGTGCACAGTGCTCCAAATGTGGCCAGGCCGAGGGAGATGGAGATCAAGTGTTCCAAGTGTTGCCTAACTGAGGGATATGGAGGCTATAACTTTGTATGGTGCTCCAGGTGTGGCTGAACAGAGGGATATGGAGGCCAGAATTGTGCACAGTGCTCAGATTGTCTCCAACCAAGTGATGTGGAGGCCAAAACTGTGCACAGTGCTCCGTGTGTGGTCTAACTGAGGGATTTGGAGACCAGAACAGTGCACAATGCTCTTGGTGTGGCCAGGCCAAGGGAAATGGAGAGCCGAACTGTGCCCAGTGCAGCAAGTGTGATCAAACTGTGGGATATGAAGACCAGAACAGTGTACAGTGCCCAGATGTAGTCCAACCAAGGGTTTGGAGACCAGAATTGTGAACAGTGCCCAAGCGTGGTCAACTGAGGGATATGAAGGTTAATACTGCGCAGTGCTCTGAGTGTGGACAACCGAGGGATATGGAGGACAAAACTGTGTCCAGTGCTGCAGATATGGTCCAAACGAGGGATATGGAGAGCAGAACTGTCCACAGTGCTCCAGGTGTGTCAGGCCAAGGGATATAGAGGACTGAACGGTGCACAGTGCTCTAAGTGTGGTCTAACTGAGCGATACAGAGACAAGAACTGTGCACAGTGCTCCACGTGTGGCCTATCCTTTGTAGGGCCAGTGTATCACTCACTGCTCTCAATGAGACCCTGATCCTTCTCTTGTGTGACTGAGCTCACCCAGAGATAAAGTCTCCACCCCTCATTCCAAAACCCCTATCTCCTCTCCCAGCCGCCCCCTCACATCTTATTTCTCTCCCCACTCGGTTCCTCCAACCCTGGAAAATCTGCTCTCTACTACCTCATTCCCACAACCCTCTATCTATTCCCTCTTCCCAAGTGTGCTCACCTCATTGATCCCTCACTGCCGTCTATCAGCATGGACTAGATGGGCTGAATGGATTCCTGAGATGGCAGATTCCCTTCCCTAAGGGACATGAGTCAACCAGGTGGGTCTTCACCACAATCCACTAGTTTCACTCTCACCATCACCGCTATTTGTGTTTTATTTTAAACCCGGGCCTATAATTCCCCCAGCCCCACACCCTACAGTGAGTCTGCAGTCAGGGGCCCGGACAATCCTCCAGTCGGCATTTCCGGGGGCTGTGTTCAGCATCGTGAACTCTATCCTTTGTAGGGTCAGTGTATATCACTCACTGTGCCCAGTGAGACCATGGTCCTTCTCTGGTGTGACTGAGCTCACCCAGAGATACAGCCTCCACCCCTCCTTCTAGAGACACTATCATCTCTCCCACCCCCTCCTATCCCCCCACAAACCCCCACCCCCAACACCAGATTCCCTCCCTTTTACCTCATTCCCACAACCCTCTATCAATTCCCTCTTCCCAGGGCCCATGTCCTCATTGATCCCTCACTGCCGTCAATCTGCATGGAATGGATGGGATATAGAGACCAGAACTGTGCACAGTGCTCCAAGTGTTGACTAAACGAGTGATATTGAGACAAGAACTGAGCACAGTGCTCCAAGTTTATCCAGGCCAAGTGATATGGAGACAATAACTGTGCACAGGGCTCTGAGTGGGGTCTAAACGAGGGATATGCTGAACAGAATTGCGCATAGCACTCCCGTGTGGTCTAACCGAGGGATATGGAGACTAGGATTGTGCACAGTGCTCCAAATGTGGTCTAACCGAGGGATATGAAGACCAGAACTGTGGACAGTGCTAAGCACATCATCAACTGGGGGATACGGAGGGGCAAACTGTGCACAGTGCTCCGAGTATTGTCAACCGAGGGACATGGAGGACAAACCTGCGCACAGTGCTCCGAGTGTGGTCTAACTGAGGGATTCGGAACCAGAACAGTGCAGAGCGCTCCAAGTGTGGCCAGGCCAAGGGATAGTAAGTGCAGAATTGTGTACAGTGCTCCATGTGTGGTCAGGCCAAGAGTTATAGAGACCAGGACTGTACACAGTGCTCCAAGTGTGGCCAAACAAAGGGATATGGAGACTAGGACTGCGCAAGATGCTTCAACTGCCGTCAAACGAGGGAAATGGAGCTCAGAGTGTGGTCTATCTTTGTAGGGCCAGTGTATCACTCACTTCTCCCAATGAGACCATGATCCTTCTCTGGTGTGACTGAGCTCACAAAGAGGTACAGCCTCTACCCTCCCCTTCTAGAGAACCTAGTTCCTCTCCCACCAGACCCCTCACATCTTAATAGCCGCCCCAATTGTTACATCCAACCCTGGAATTCTGCTCTGGATTACCCCATTCCCACAATGCCCTATCCATTCCCTCTTCCCAGGTGTCCTGTCTTCGTTTATCCTTCACTGCCGTCTACCTGCATGGACTGGATGGGCCGAATGTCTTCCTGAGCCGTGATGACTCTATGAACCTCCCTTTAAAGGGTCTTCAATTGTCTCCCACTGATGGGCATTAGCTAAACTACTCTCCTGTATCCAGGAGTGAGATGAAAGGTTGGTGATGTCGGGAATGCAATGTGTGGATAAAGAGTTCCATGTCGGACATCAGAGTTGAAGCACAAATCAGTCACTTTGAGCAGTTTACCGGCCTGTTAAATATTTCCCTGGAACACGGAACTGAGTGGACACCAGGTGCCATCCTGTCTGACAGCCTTGAACAAGGTGTGAGGATCTGACAGGAATGAATCAGCACAGGATAGGGTCCAGCAGCTCACTGCCCGTCTGTGTGGACAATACACAGGCTTTAATCTTCTAAATATCCTCAGCAGCCCCTCCAGGGCTCTCACATCCCCCCTCATGGGATCAATTTGTGAGGGTCCGACACAAGGTAGCAGCAGTGTGCACCATCTACACGTGTGTGAGGGCAGCAGACACATGGGAACACCACCACCTGGAAGTTCCCCTCTGAGTCACTCACCATCCTGACTTGGAAATATATCGGCCGTTCCTTCACTGTCGCTGGGTCAAAATCCTGGAACTCCCTCCCTAACAGTGCTGTGGATGTACCTACACTACAGGGACTGCAGCGGCTCACCGCCACCTTCTCAAGGTGCAATTTGGGAGGGGCATTAAATGCTGGCCTAGCCAGCGATGCCCACATTCCATGAATGAATTTTAAGCAATGGAGCCCAATACCCTCCACGCTTCACTAACTGCTCTCTCATCCTGCCCTGCCAAATGTCAAAGATAACATTTCAGAACACCCCATATCCCTCTGTCTCTGAACGCTCTTTAAAATTGTGTCATGTAGCCCATAATGCCTCTCCCTATTCCTTCTGTCAAAATGCATCACCTCATACCCCTCTCTACAAAATTCCATCTGCCACTTTTCTGCCCATTCTGCCCTCCTATCTACGTCCTGTTTCCATCGATATCTATCGTCCTCACTGGTTGCCATGACTTCAAGTATTGTTTCATCGACAAGTTTTGGAATGTCACCGTATTCCTGATGTCAGTAATTGGGGGAACAGCACTGTCTACATGCTCCAATCTGACAAACAGCCCTTTACTCCAAGAGCACTTGTGCTGGATCATCGGCTGAGGGAGGGCAGTAGACGAGAATCAGAAGGAGCCATTTTCTTGCCCATGTTTGACCTGATGTCATGAGTCAATATTGAGGACTCCAATGGAAACACCCTCCCGCAGGCAGAGCACTGAGTCACTGCCGGTGGGACAGGGACATACCCAGGGATGGTGATGGACACGTCTGGGACAATGGCTCTGAGACATGACTCTGTGAAAATGATGATGCTGGAGCTACAGGACCTGAATGTGGCCCTGCCGTTGTCTGACCTCCCCCTTCCTTCCCTGTCAATGTGGAGACACACCGATCCGCGTGAGAAATGAGACACGGACAAGAGGCATTGACCAACGCAGCCAGTTTTATTCACATGATCCAGGAACCAGTGGGTCAGGGGGCATGGCCCTACACAGTCCGTGGAGCCTCAAGGCGGTGCTGGAGTCACGGGCCTTGTTGACCCAGACGTGATTCCTCCTTTTATGATACGCTTCACCACGCAGCATTTATACACCCAATAGCACTTTTTCCATATCAAACCCTCCTTTCTGCGGCAGTTCCCCCATCGACAGGTGCCCCATCGTATTTTCCAACATGGAATGAATGAACCTGAAATGCGGAAAGGAATCCGCTGTTGATGCCACCAGTAAGGACCCTCGACTCTCGCTCAATCATTTATTATACATCACCTTAATCTTTATTGCACTATCGTTAGTTTGGTCTTTAAGGACAAGGCAAAAGACATGGAGAACAGGACTACTCACAACGTTCGATGGTTGGCTTAACCAAGCGACCTGGGGAGCAGAACTCTGCACAGTGACCCAAGTGTTGTCTAACCAAGGGATGTGCAGGCCAGACATGTGCACAGTGCTCCGAGTGTGGCCTCACCAAGAGATCTGGAGGCCACAAATTTTCACAGATCTCCAAGTGTGATGTAACTGAGGAATATGGAGACCTCAACTGTGCACAAAGCTCCAAGTGTGGCCTCACTGAGGGATATGGAGACCAGAACTGTTCACAGTGCTCCAAGTGTGGTCTAACTGAGGGATATGGAGACCAGAACTGTGCACGGTGCTCCAAGTGTGGTCGAACTGAGGGATATGGAGACCAGAACTGTGCACGGTGCTCCAAGTGTGGTCTCACTGAGGGATATGGAGATTGGAACTGTGCACGGTGCTCCAAGTGTGGTTTAACTGAGGGATATGGAGATCGGAATTGTGCACAGTGCTCCGGGTGTGGTCTAACTGAAGGATATGGAAATCGGAATTGTGCACAGTGCTCCGGGTGTGGTCTAACCGTGGGTTATGGAGACTTCACCTGTGCACAGTGCTATGAGTGTAGTCTAACTGAGGGATATGGAGATCGTAACTGTGCACTGTGCTCCGAGTGTGGTCTAACTGAGGGATATGGAGATCGTAACTGTGCACAGTGCTCTGAGTGTGGTCTAACCGTGGGTTATGGAGAATTCACCTGTGCACAGTGCTCCGAGTGTGGTCTAACTGAGGGATATGGAGATCAGAATTGTGCACAGTGCTCCGGGTGTGGTCTAACTGAGGGATATGGAGATCGGAATTGTGCACAGTGCTCCGGGTGTGGTCTAACTGAGGGATATGGAGATCGGAATTGTGCACAGTGCTCCGGGTGTGGTCTAACTGAGGGATATGGAGATCGTAACTGTGCACAGTGCTCCGAGTGTGGTCTAACCATGGGTTATGGAGACTTCACCTGTGCACAGTGCTCCGAGTGTGGTCTAACTGAGGGATATGGAGATCGGAATTGTGCACAGTGCTCCGGGTGTGGTCTAACTGAGGGATATGGAGATCGGAATTGTGCACAGTGCTCCGGGTGTGGTCTAACTGTGGGATATGGAGATCGGAACTGTGCACAGTGCTCCGGGTGTGGTCTAACTGTGGGATATGGAGATCGGAACTGTGCACAGTGCTCCGGGTGTGATCTAACCGTGGGTTATGGAGACTTCAACAGTGCACAGTGCTCGCAGTGTGGTCTAACTGTGGGATATGGAGATCGGAACTGTGCACAGTGCTCGGAGTGTGGTCTAACTGTGGGTTATGGAGACTTCAACGGTGCACAGTGCTCCGGGTGTGGTCTAACTGTGGGATATGGAGATCGGAACTGTGCACAGTGCTCCGGGTGTGGTCTAACTGTGGGATATGGAGATTGGAACTGTGCACAGTGTTCCTAGTGTGGTCTAACTGTGGGATATGGAGACTTCACCTGTGCACAGTGCTCGGAGTGTGGTCTAACTGAGGGATATGGAGATCGGAACTGTGCACAGTGCTCCGAGTGTGGTCTAACTGTGGGATATGGAGACTTCACCTGTGCACAGTGCTCCGAGTGTGGTCTAACTGTGGGATATGGAGATCGGAACTGTGCACAGTGTTCCGAGTGTGGTCTAACCATGGGATATGGAGACTTCACCGGTGCACAGTGCTCCGAGTGTGGTCTAACTGAGGGATATGGAGATCGGAACTGTGCACAGTGTTCCGAGTGTGGTCTAACCGTGGGTTATGGAGACTTCACCGGTGCACAGTGCTCCGGGTGTGGTCTAACTGTGGGATATGGAGACCTCAACTGTGGTAAAAACCTGCAATATCTTGGAATTTTGTTGTAATTTTATGATTCTGTGGGGTCAATTGTGGAGGCTGGAGCACAAGAAAACAAAAATATATATAATTTACCAACTTTTCAACCATTCCCACGCTGAGATTGAAGGGTTTTGGTACCAAGGTATGGTTCATGTTCCAGAACCAAGCTGCAGAAATGGATTTAAATACAGATCAACAATGATCCAATCGAATGGCAGCACATGTTTGAGTGGCTGAATGGCCGATTCCTGTTCCTGTGAATGATTTCATAGATCGGTGACTGAGAGATTCACTGACCTGCGTAAATATAGTTTTCAGCGATGATGTGTCCCAGCACCAGGAGCACCAGCACCAAGAGCTGTGCTTTCCTCATCTTCCACTGAGCTCCTCAGAGCCTCACTGAACTGCCTGGGCTACAGGAGCTCTTTATATGAACTCAGAGTATAATGTGTAGTTAATAATCACACACACACACCCACACAGACACGGTGAGGATTGGCTCCACCTTGGGCACGTTGTAGGGATAGGTCACTCACTGAGAGCAACAGGAACTGGAATCAGTGATTAAATGTGTCTCGCTGGGCGATTATGTGTTAAACAACAGAGACGGCCCTGTGTAAGGATTGAACTGGGGAAGGTTTGTAGAAATATCTTTCTGCGACGAAGATAAGAATAATACAGCAGAGAAGAGGGCCATTCGGCCCATCGAGCCTGTGTCGTCTCTCTGAAGCAACTATCCAATTATTCCCACGCTGCTTTCCTCTGTCAATATGCCGGCTGTTTTTGATTGGCCGTTATGATCCACCCAATGGCGTCAGGTGTCCCCACACCCGCCCCTTTCAGTTCCCCTTCCCTTACACTGAATCTACTTTCCAATGTACAGGTCACCAGAGAATAACCGGCAATGGCTTCTCTTTCTGTTCCCACGCCCATACCTCTGGTGTCCCCCAAGGATCTACACCACACCCTCCACACCTCCCCATACCCACACCCCCACCACACCCACACCCACACCCACCCCCACCACACCCACACCCACACCCACACCCCCACCACACCCACACACCCACACCCACACACACACACCACCCCCACCACCCACACACCCACACCCCCACCACACCCACACCCACACTCCCACCACCCCAACACCCACAAGTCCACTTCCCCCCACACACACACCATGAACAAGGTGAACAGGCTTTGGGGAGTGACCAAGTGAGTTACTCTCTGCAGGATTCCCCGCCTCTGACCTGCTCTTGTAGCCACAGTATTTATATGGCTGGTCCAGTTCAGTTTCTGGTCAATGGTAACCCCCAGGATGAAGTTAGTGGGGGATTCAGCGATGGTAATGGCATTGAATGTCAAGGGGCGATGGTTAGATTCTCTCTTGTTGCAGATGGTCATTACCTGACACTCAAAAATACAGGTATTGGGGACAAAATCAGGGGAAGATACTCTGAACAATTATAAAGCCCTGGTTAGGCCGCAGCTAGATTAATACATCCAGCTCTGATCACCACACATGAGGGGGGATGTGAGAGCCCTGGAGGGGTTGCTGAGGATATTTAGAAGATTAAAGCCTGTGTATTGTCCACACAGATGGGCAGTGAGCTGCTGGACCCTATCCTGTGCTGATTCTTTCCTGTCAGATCCTCACACCTTGTTCAAGGCTGTCAGACAGGATGGCACCTGGTGTCCGCTCAGTTCCGTGTTCCAGGGAAATATTTAACAGGCTGGTAAACTGCTCAAAGTGACTGATTTGTGCTTCAACTCTGATGTCCGACATGGAACTCTTTATCCACACATTGCATTCCAGACATCTCCAACCTTTCATCCCAATCCTGGATACAGGAGAGTAGTTTAGTCTCCAGCTAATGCCCATCACTGGGAGACAAGTAAACACCCAATTAAGATGAATTCATTGGGTCATCACGGCTCAGGAAGCCATTCGGCCCATCCAGGCAATGCAGATAGACGGCAGTGAGGGATCAATGAGGACAGTGGCCCTGGGAAGAGGGAATGGATAGAGGGTTGTGGGAATGAGGTAAAAGGGAGGGAATCTTGCAGGGCTGGAGGTGTCGAGTGGGGATTCAATTGAGATGTGGGGTGTTGGGGGTGGGGGTGTGTGGGGGGATAGGAGCGGGTGGGAGAGATGATAGTGTCTCTAGAAGGAGGGGTGGAGGCTGTATCTCTGGGTGAGCTCAGTCACACCAGAGAAGCACCATGGTCTCACTGGGCACAGTGAGTGATATTCACTGAATGTCAATTTGATGGATAGTCACTGTTTTAATCCACAATATGTGACAGCCAATTTGTGCACAGCAAGATCCCAGCAGCAATGCAATACTGACTGGATAATATGTGATCGTGGTGTTGGCCGATGGATAAACATTGGCCCCAGGACACCAGGTAGAGCTCCTCAACTCTTCTCCCAATAGAGATCGTGGGAGATTTCCGAGGATGGGAGATTAGGGAACCAGTAGAAACAGATTTTATTTCATTGACAAAAGAACTAGATGGGGGATGATGAGAATTTCCGTTTATTAAAGGAGTTTTTGTGAACTGGAACTCGCTGCCTGAAGAGACATTCAGAGAAGATTGAACAGTAATCTTCAGAAGAGGAATTGGATGAATATTTGAGTGGGAAAATGTTGCATAGCTACAGACAAAGCACAGAGGAAACTGGGAATAATGAGATAACATGATCAAGGTGCTAGCATAGGCACCATGGGTCAAATGGCCTCCGTCTCTGTTGTATGATTCTGATTAAAAACACAGCTAACAATTCCTATGAACCTTTGTCAGCTCAATCATTATTCAGATCTGTCCCTCTTCTTATTAATAAACAAACCTACTTGATTCCAGTTAATGTTGGACTCAGTTAGTGAACGTTCCCTTCAACGTGTCCAAGTTAGAGTCTACCCGCTCTGCGTGTGTGTGATTATTAACTACAGAATGCTCTGTGTGTACATATAAAGAGCGTCTGTGCTCCTGCTATCTCATTGTGACTGGGAGGAGATCAGCGGAGAATGAGGAAAGCACTGCTTTTGCTGCTTGGGTTCCTGGTGCTGGTGCAGCCCATCACTGCCGATGGAGGAGTGAGTGCAACGTCTACATTGGGAAGTGAGTACGTCTCTCAGTGCTCAATTTATAGAAACACTGAGATGGGCAACAGGAGACCATTCAACCCATCAGGACTGTGCTGGTATTCAGTTGTGTAAAATACATTGTAGCATTCTGATTAAGAGCAGTTCTGGTCTGTTTATACCTTGCTTAGACAACACTCGGAGCACTGTGCACCATTCTGATCTTCATTATCCTTCGTATGACCACACTTGGATCACTGTGCACAGTTCCAGTCTCCGTATCCCTCGGTTAGACAACACTAGGCTCAGTCTGCAAAGTTGGTGTCTCCGTATCCCTTAGTTAGATCACTCCGGATGCATTCTCTACAGGTTAGCTCTGAATGTACATCAGTTAGACTAAACTTGGGCCCTCGAGGGCCATGACTGTTGGCATCAATGAAGTCTTCCTTTCTCTTTACTAGGTCGAGCCTTCGGATGCAGTGAAACTGGAAGCTCCTGTAGACCACTCGGGTGCAAGGAAGGTGAGACAGATATGAAGGTGAAATGCTTCTTCATTTTTAGATGCTGCAAGGCTGACTGAGTAACAAAAAGGGGAAATGTCCCCCTGTGAGAGCCGCCTGAGGCTCTGATTGAAGCTATCTGTAATTCCTGTCATTCTGCTTCTGACACATTGTGTGGATCCAATGACCCCTGGCCCACTGCTTTCTGAATCATGTGAATAAAACTGGCTGCATCGATCACCGCCTCTTGTCCGTGCCTCATTTCTCACTCGGATCGGTGTGTCTCCATATTGACAGGGAGGGATGGGAGGTCAGACAATGGCAGGGTCACATTGACATCTTATAACTCCAATGTAGACACACTCACAGAAACATAACATAAAGACAATGCGCTAATCGCGTGCCCCCCATTCCCTGGGTATCCCGTGTCCCTCTGACAGGACTGTCCCCACCAGACGTGACAGAGCAGTGACTTACAGTCGGGAGAGGCTGGTCCTGGGAGTCCTCAACAAGACCACAGTCTCTCTGATGTCACAAGACATGAGGGCAAACAGGGGAATGGAAACCTCCTGCTGACTCCCACCTACCGCTCTCCCGAATCTGATCAATCTCTCCCCCTCCATGTTAAACACCACATGGAGGAAGCACTGAGCGTATCGAGGGCACATAATGTTCTCTGCTGTGGGACCTGCATGTCCATCACCAAGAGTGTCTCAGGGTCAGCGTTACAGACCCAGGTGTCCGAGCCCTGAAAGGCAGAATAGGCCTGAGGCAGGTGAACCAACAAGAGGGAAGATTCTACTCCACCCCATCCTCACCAATCTACCTGCTGCAGATACATCTGTCCCTGACGCTGTTGGTGGGAATGACCCCCGTACAGTCCTTGTGACGATTGGCTCCTGTCCTCACACTGAGGACACTCTCCATTGTGTTGTGTGGCACTCATTGCTTTCAATGGGATCGATTCAGAACAGGTCACACAGCCCAAATCTCAACAGCCACCATGTGCTATGGGTCATCATCAACAGCAGAATTAAATTCAAACACAACCTGCAAGGTCATGGCCTGGATATTCCTGACACCACCACAACCTTCAAGACAAGGGAACAAGCCTGATTCCCTGGAGACTGCAGGACAGAGTGTCAAGAGCAGAGCCAGGCACATCGAAAAGAAAATGAGGTTCTAACCATCTCAGGAATCACCTCATTGATCCATTGGTGTAATTATTGTTGCTTCCAAAAGCAATTCTCCTGTACATAGTGTTAGTGATGACATTCCTTGACATGTATGTATTATTGGAGTGTTGTTAAGGTGTCTTTGACTTGACATCTCTTTAACAGTCAAACTGCTTTCATGTAGCTTTAAGGAGATTAAAAAGAGGAGGTATGAACTGAGATTGCATTTGGCCACATTTTGCATTTGGGCTCCAATGAGTGCAGCATCAGCATTAAGCAGGAACCAGGAAGTGAATGCTGATTGGCTAGAAGAATAGCCTGAGGACTCTATTTGTAAGGATAGGGAGCATGTGATGGAGAATTCGTTACAGGACAGTCAGGAACACTCTGCACTTGGAGAAGAATGAAAATATAGGGCACAAGCTAAGGTTAGATTGTTGTAGGGAAGGCAGAGGCTCTGTTCCCATTGGTCAAGAATCTTAAATATTCGGGTAGAATAGAGCAAAGGTGGATATGTAGAAGATATTCCCGCTGCTTGGTGAGTCTCGCAAAGGGACACACAGACACACAAAGGGTGGCAGAGGCTTGGAACTCTCTTCCACAAACGGCCATTAGTGTCGGGAAGTTGCTCACTTTAAAGCTGAGACGGAGAGATTTTTGCTCGGCCAATGTTGTGAGGGGAACGGGGCAAAGGCAGGTTTATGGGGTGAGGACATGGGCTGGTGAGCACCAGTCAGTGTGTGGGTGACCCCATGAGTTGGAGCCTGTTGCACACGGTAACTCAGGAAGAACATTTCAGGAGCTGACCATCCACCAGTGTGGCCCAGGCCGCATCCTGAGCAGTGAATCCAGCTTTGACCGGGTTGAGTGTGAGACGTGGTTTTTAGGCACAGGGTCCGAATCCAGCGTCCCAAACGGGCATCACCTGAACAGGGACAGTGCCGGGCTGCTCGACCAGGTTGGGCATCTTCCCGGATTGAGTGGGACGATGAGAGTTCTTGTTGGTTGTCATCGTGCTGGGAGCTCTGCCCGGTCAGGAGGGGGAACAGGAGGAGGGGGTGAGGCCAGGGGGAGGGGGGCAGTGCCAGCTGTTGGAGGAGGAGAGGGACAGGAAGGTGAGCTGGCGTCAGTCAGCTCCCCCTCCGCAGGGCATCGCTCCTCCTCTGCAGCTCCTCCTTCAGAACCTCCAGTGCCCCGTCCGAGAGACTGGGCCCTTGGGCAGGGCAGACATTTAACCCTGTGCCACTTTGTGCCAACCTGCCCACTGCCCGCATTCAGTGGAAGTGGGTGCCAGGAGGGCACACATGCTGCCGTGTGAACATTGTGCCTGATCAGTGCTTGAGTGTCGAAGGGAACGCCAACATTGGGAGAGCTGTCCCCACAGACTGGTCGCTCAACTGCCTGACATAGTCACACTCACCCAATCATCCCCAGAGGCCAATGGGCCAGACTTCCCCATCACCGTCCCTGGGAATAATCATCCCCAGAGGCAGGACAGGCTCTCCAGAGTCAGGAGGGAGCAGCCCAGGGAGCACTCGACACTCACTCCACATCCCGCGAAGCCTCATGGCATCGGCTCAAAGAATGGGGAGGGAGTCTCCACTTGGCACACAATGGCCTCAGTGTGTACTCTCTCCAAGATGCGCTGCCCCAACACACCGAGTCTCCTTCAACAGCGCTTTCCAAACCCATGATCCCCACCCCCTGGAAGGACAGGGGCAGCGGGCACATGGGAGCAGAATCATTAAATGTTCCCCTCCAAGACACACCCCATCCTGACTGGAACTATATCACTGTTACTGCACTGTCGCTGGCTCCAATCCTGGAACTCCCTCCCTAACAGCGCTGTGGGTGTACCTACACCACACGGGACTGCAGCGGCTCAAGAAGGCGGCTCACCCACCACCTTCCCAAGGGGCAATTAGGGATGGGCAATGAATGTTCCCTTTTCCCACAATATTCCCACATCCTCTTCAAATCGTTTACCATGGTGACAGGTTGTGTGCGTGTATATTTGTCTGTGTGTACACACGCTGCTCATGGAGCATCTCCCCACAGTATTTCACAGCATTGGATGGATTAATCTGATGATATGTGGACACTCAATAGTTGAGGATTTGTGTATTGTCCCCACAGACAGGCAGTGAGCTGCTGGGTCATATCCAGGGACAGCTCATTCCTAACCGGAGTCAGACAGGATGGTGACTGGGGAAAGGGCAGTTCCGCTTCAGGGGCAAATATTTAACAAACCGACAGCGGCCTCAAATTAGAAATATTTACCCACCTGGGTAACTCATCTCCTGACTCACCAAAGCAAAAACATTCACACCACACAAGTGACAGGAAATGGCCTGGTGATCAGAGCTGGATGGATTAATCTAGCTGCGGCATTAGCCGGGATTAATCATTGTTCAGAGTAACTACCCCTGATTTTGTCCACAATATCTGTATTTCTGAGTGTCAGGTAATGACCATCTGCAACAAGAGAGAATCTAACCATCGCCCCTTGACATTCAATGCCATTACCATCACTGAATCCCCCACTAACTTCATCCTGGGGGTTACCATTGGCCAGAAACTGAACTGGACCAGCCATATAAACACTGTGGTTACAAGAGAAGGTCAGAGGCTGGGAATCCTGCAGAGAGTAACTCACCTCCTGACTCCCCAAAGCCTGTCCACCTTCGACATGGCACAAGTCAGCATTTTGTTGGAATACTCCCCACTTGCCTGGATGAGTGCGGCTCCCACAACACACAAGAAGCTCGAACCCATCCAGGACAAAGCAGTCCCGCTTGATCAGCACCCCATCCACAAACATTCACTCCCTCCACCACCGACGCACAGTAGCAGCAGTGTGTGTACCATCTACAAGATGCACTGCAGGAACTCACCAAGTCTCCTTCGATAACGCTGGCCAAACCGACGACCTCTACCATCGAGAAGGACAAGGGCAGCAGACACATGGGAACACCACCACCTGGAAGTTACCCTCTGAGCCACTCACCATTCTGACTTGGAAATATATCGGCCGTTCCTTCACTGTCACTGGGTCAATATCCTGGAACGCCCTCCCTAACAGCGCTGTGGATGTACCTACACCACAGGGATTGCAGCGGCTCACCACCACCTTCTCAAGGGCATTCTGGGTCTATAATTAAATGCTGGCCTAATCCATTTCCCATAAATAAATTTGAAGGAATGGAGCCCAATACCCTCCACACTTCACTAACTGCTCTCTCATCCTGCCCTGCCAAATGTCAAAGATAACATTTCAGAACACCCCATATCCCTCTGTCTCTGAACGCTCTTTAACATTGTGTCATGTAGCCCATAATGCCTCTCCCTATTCCTTCTGTCAAAATGCATCACCTCATACCCCTCTCTACAAAATTCCATCTGCCACTTTTCTGCCCATTCTGCCCTCCGATCTACGTCCTGTTTCCATCGATATCTATCGTCCTCACTGGTTGCCATGACTTCAAGTATTGTTTCATCGACAAGTTTTGGAATGTCACCGTATTCCTGATGTCAGTAATTGGGGGAACAGCACTGTCTACATGCTCCAATCTGACAAACAGCCCTTTACTCCAAGAGCACTTGTGCTGGACCATCGGCTGAGGGAGGGCAGTAGACGAGAATCAGAAGGAGCCATTTTCTTGCCCATGTTTGACCTGATGTCATGAGTCAATATTGAGGACTCCAATGGAAACTCCCTCCCACCTGCAGAGCACTGAGTCACTGCCGGTGGGACAGGGACATACCCAGGGATGGTGATGGACACGTCTGGGACAATGTCTCTGAGACATGACTCTGTGAAAATGATTATGCTGGAGCTACAGGACCTGAATGTGGCCCTGCCATTGTCTGACCTCCCCCTTCCCTCCCTGTCAATGTGGAGACACACCGATCCGAGTGAGAAATGAGACACAGACAAGAGGCGGTGATCAATGCAGCCAGTTTTATTCACATGATCCAGGAACCAGTGGGTCAGGGGTCACGGGCCCTACACAGTCCGTGGAGCCTCTAGACGGTGCTGGAGACACTGGCCTCGCTGACCCAAATGTGATTCCTCCTTTTATGATACGCTTCACCACGCAGCATTCATACAACCAATAGCACTTGTGGTGTGTCAAACCCTTGTTTCTGCAGCACTGTCCCCATTGACAGGTGCCCCCTTTAATTCTGTCACATGCAGAGACAACACCTGAAATGCAGAAAGGAATCCGCTGTTGATGCCACCAGTAAGGACCCTCGACTCTCACTCAAAAACTTTTTATGTATCACCCTAAATGTTAAAGTCCCCCTTTCACTTCCTCATCCCGATATTGCACTGTCATCAGTTTGGTCTGTGAGGCCTAGACAAAGGACATGGAGAACAGGACTACACACAGCGTTCGATGGATGGACTAACCAAGGGATATGGAGAGCAGAACTGTGCACAGTGCTTCATGTGTGATCCAGCTGAGGGATATGGAGAGCAGAACTTCACACGGTGCTCCAAGTGTAGCCAGGCTCAGCGATATGGGGACCATCGCTGTTTCCAATGCTTTAAGTGTGGTCTAACTGAGGGATATGGAGTCCACAGCTGTGCACAGTACTCCCAGTGTGGCCGAACTGAAGGATTATGGAGATTGGAATTGTGCACAGTGCTCCGAGTGTGTCCTAACCATGGATTATGGAGACCAAAATTGTGCACTTAGCTCCAAGTGTGGCCAGGCCTAGAGATATGGAGAGCAGAACTCTGCACAGTGCACCAAATGTGGTATAACCGATTGGTGTAAAGACCAGATTTGCGCACATTTCTGAGGCTGCAATCCATTCGAGGGATAAGTAATCCAAAACTGAGAACAGCGCACCACGTGTAGCCAGGCCAATGGTTCTGGAGACCAGAACTGTCCACAGTGCAGCAAGTGTGGTCCAACCGTGGGATATGAAGATGAGAACTGTGCACAGTGCTCCAGATGTGGTCCAATTGTGGGTTTGGAAACCAGAACTGTGCACAATGTCCAAGCGTGGTCAACCGAGGGATATGGAGGCCAAAACTCTGCACAATGATCTGAGTGGAGTCTGAACAATGGATTTGGAGATGAGGACTGTGCACAGTGCTACAAATGTTGACTTTCCAAAGGGAAACGAAACCAGAACTGTGCACTGTGCTCTAAGTGTGGTCATTCCGAGCTATGTATGGACCAGTACTGCCCACAGTGTTCCATGTGTGTCAGGCCAAGGAATACAGCGACCAGAACTGTGCACAGTGATCTACGTGTAGTCTAACCAAGCAATACAGAGACTAGACCAGTGAACAGTGCTCCTAGTGTGGCAGAACAGAGGGTTATGGAGGCCAGATCTGTGCACAGTGCTCCAATTATACCCAGGCCAAGTGATATGGAGACCATAACTATGTCTACTGCTCCAAGTGTGGTCTAGATGAGGGATTTGGAGACCAGAACTGTGCACAGTGCTCCAGGTATGATCTATCCTTTGTAGGGCCAGTGTATCACTCACATCTCCCAATAAGGCCATGATCCTTCTCTGGTGTGACTGAGCTCACAAAGAGGTACAGCCTCTACCCTCCCCTTCTAGAGAACCTAGTTCCTCTCCCACCAGACCCCTCACATCTTAATTGCCGCCACACTTGGTATCTCCAACCCTGGAAATTCTGCTCTGGATTACATCATTCCCACAATGCCCTATCCATTCCCTCTTCACAGGGGTCCTGTATTTCTTTATCCCTCACTATCATCCATCTGCATGGACTGGATGGGCCGAATGGCTTCCTGAGCCGTGGTGACTCTATGAACCTCTCTTTAATGGGTCTTCAATCGTCTCCCAGTGATGGGCATTAGCTGGAGACTAAACTACTCTCCTGTATCCAGGATTGGGATGAAAGGTTGGAGATGTCTGGAATGCAATGTGTGGATAAAGAGTTCCATGTCGGACATCAGAGTTGAAGCACAAATCAGTCACTTCGAGCAGTTTACCGGCCTGTTAAATATTTCCCTGGAACATGGAACTGAGCGGACACCAGGTGCCATCCTGTCTGACAGCCTTGAACAAGGTGTGAGGATCTGACAGGAATGAATCAGCACAGGATAGGGTCCAGCAGCTCACTGCCCGTCTGTGTGGACAATACACAGGCTTTAATCTTCTAAATATCCTCAGCAGCCCCTCCAGGGCTCTCACATCCCCCCTCATGTGTGGTGATCAGAGCTGCATGTATTAATCTAGCTGCGGCCTAACCAGGGCTTTAAAATTGTTCAGAGTAACTTCCCCTGATTTTGTCCCCAATACCTGTATTTTTGAGTGTCAGGCAATGACCATCTGCAACAAGGGAGAATCGAACCATCGCCCCTTGACATTCAATGCCATTACCATCACTGAATCCCCCACTAACTTCATCTTGGGGGTTACCATTGACCAGACACTGAACTGGACCAGCCATATAAACACTGTGGCTATAAGAGCAGGTCAGAGGCTGGGAATCCTGCGGAGAGTAACTCACCTCCTGACTCCCCAAAGCCTGTCCACCATCGACAAGGCACCAGTCAGGACTATAATGGAATAGTCCCCACTTGCCTGGATGAGTGCGGCTCCCACAACACACAAGAAGCTCGACACCATCCAGGACAAAGCAGCCCTGCTTGATCAGCACCCCATCCACAAACATTCACTCCCTCCACCACCGACGCACAGTAGCTGCAGTGTGTGTACCATCTACAAGATGCACTGCAGCAACTCACCAAGGCTCCTTCGATAGCGCTGCCCAAATCCACCTCCTCTACCATCTAGAAGGACAAGGGCAGCAGACACATGGGAACACCACCACCTGGAAGTTCCCCTCTGAGCCACTCACCATCCTGACTTGGAAATATATCGGCCGTTCCTTCACTGTCGCTGGGTCAAAATCCTGGAACTCCCTCCCTAACAGCGCTGTGGATGTAGCTACACCACAGGGACTGCAGCGGCTCACCACCACCTACTCAAGGGGCAATTTGTGAAGGGCATTAAATGCTGGCCTAGCCAGCGATGCCCACATTCCATGAATGAATTTTAAACAATGGAGCCCAATACCCTCCACACTTCACTAACTGCTCTCTCATCCTGCCCTGCCAAATGTCAAAGATAACATTTCAGAACACCCCATATCCCTCTGTCTCTGAACGCTCTTTAACATTGTGTCATGTAGCCCATAATGCCTCTCCCTTTTCCTTCTGTCAAAATGCATCACCTCATACCCCTCTCTACAAAATTCCATCTGCCACTTTTCTGCCCATTCTGCCCTCCTATCTACGTCCTGTTTCCATCGATATCTATCGTCCTCACTGGTTGCCATGACTTCAAGTGTTGTTTCATCGACAAGTTTTGGAATGTCACCGTATTCCTGATGTCAGTAATTGGGGGAACAGCACTGTCTACATGCTCCAATCTGACAAACAGCCCTTTACTCCAAGAGCACTTGTGCTGGATCATCGGCTGAGGGAGGGCAGTAGACGAGAATCAGAAGGAGCCATTTTCTTGCCCGTGTTTGACCTGATGTCATGAGTCAATATTGAGGACTCCAATGCATTCGCTGCTCCAAATTCGCACTCCTCTATGATTGGGAGACTAAAGGAGAATTGGATGACTGCTTTGCAGAGCACTTTGCGTCTCTCCGCAAGCATTACCCAGACCTCCCTGTTGCTTGCCATTTCAACACTCCACCCTGCTCTCTTGCCCACATGTCTGTCCTTGGCTTGCTGCATTGTTCCAGTGAAGCTCAACGCAAACTGGAGGAACAACACCTCATCTTCCGACTAGGCACCTTACAGCCTTCCGGACTGAATATTGAATTCAACATCTTCAGACCATGAACTCTCACCTCTTTCCTCACCACATTTTAATCTCTTTCTCTATATTCTTTTTTTTTACCCCCTTATTTTTATTTATTCTTTATTTGATTCATTTATTATCTCCATTTTTAATCCCTCTATCTGCCCTAATTTCTTTCCAGGTCTAATTGAATGATTCAACGTTCGAATGTGTAAATCTCTGTTCCTCAGTGAGGCATTCTAGCCTTTGACTGGATAAAGGCAGTTAAAGAAGGCAGTCACGTCCCTGAGAGAATGAGAGAGTCAGATACACAGAGGCAGAGACAAGAAGCGAGAGAGAGAAAGTGAGACAAGAAAGGCAAGAGAGAGAGAGACAAGAGAGAAGGTGTGGGAGAGTGAATGAGAGAGAGAGAGAGAGAAGGACCGAGAGATAAGGAGAGTGAGAGAGAGAGTGAGGCAATGAGAGGGAAAGAGAAAGAGAGAATGAGAGAGAGAGAGAGAGAGAGAGGAGTGAGAGACAAGAAGAGGGAGGCAGAGATTGAGACAATGAGAGAGAGTCAGAGAGAGGGATAGAGGTATTGAGAGAGAGAGACAAGGAGCGTGAGACAAGGGGCGAGAGAGAGAGAGAGAGAGTGAGAGAGGGATGGAGGTATTGAGAGAGAGAGACAAGGAGAGTGAGACAAGGGGAGAGAGAGTGAGGAGTGAGAGACAAGAAGAGGGAGGCAGCGATTGAGACAATGAGAGAGAGAGACAGAGAGAGGGATGGAGGTATTGAGAGAGAGAGACAAGGAGAGTGAGACAAGTGGAGAGAGAGGGAGAGAGAGAGAGAGAAATGTCTAATTGCAATTCAATGATTGAATAATCACAGCATTGTGACCAGCATTTAGGAGACAGTTTTAGGTGTTGTTTTTGGACTGATGGTTCCTATTTTTGAGTGAACAGGGTCAATGCTGGAACGAAACTTGTTAGCTAATGATGTGATCAGAATTGTCCAGTGGAAACTCAGCGCTAAATATAGACTGTACAGGAGGGAATTAACTCATTTCAAAGCCTGTTTGTTCAGGTTTAAAATAAATAAGCTGCAACTTCAAATTCCCGGAGGTGTTCCCACAGAGTATTAATTAAAGGCTGTGCGAATGTCTCGCCCCACAGTTTAATACAGAGAGATTGTCACAAGACAAAGGGACAAATCACTTCAGTGAGAATATGATTGAAAAGTTCAACAGCTTCAAAAAAATATATTACCTGATCTTGGCAATCATTGGTGTACCCGGTAAGTGAATATAAACAGTGAATATCTGTGAGGATGTCTGTGAGCTGATCTGTGATTTTATTCTGCTTCTCATAACATGACATATATGGTGGATCCATATGGGCAGTGGGAGCATTTTCTCCAGTCAAATACCCTGAATTATCTCCACCGATTCATTATATTGCCCCAACTGAAGATCAAGTTCTGCTTATAATTTGTATAGAGTCGGTAATATCAAGTGATATTCTCCAGTGGAACCTAACGTTCTATTATCTGTAAGTGTACAATTGCACTGAGTGTGGGTCACTAGCTGAAGTGGAGCACCCAGCCACACTGCCGATGGGTGACTGGGAATATGTGTTAGTGCAAAACTGCAGAGGCTGTGTGTCACTAACCCATGGAGTGAAGAGCTGGAGAGGGGATACCAAGTGACCATGTATTACCGGGAGTAACTGTTTAGGGGAGACCTGTGCTGAATTTGGTTCAATAACTGGTATGAAACAAACTGGTTTGGTTGTGAATGATAGTTTGGGGTGATGGGTCTCTCCATTTCATGTAGCTCTCTCTCTCTCTTTTGTTTTTACGGATGTAACCTTTTGAACGATGGCTGGATTATTGTTGTGGCTTGTGTAAGTGTAAATGTGTACAGTGAAAATTATTGATGTGGGTCTGTCACCGATTGAACTGCTCCAAGAGAAACAGATATTTACTGTCAGGTAAACAGGAGAGCAAAACAGACTCATGAATAAGGTCAGAAAATGTGGCGTCAAGGGACAAGTGGCCGAAAGGATTACTGGCTGTATTCAGGACAGAAAGCAGACAGTGGGAATAAAGGGTGGTTATTCAGGGTGACAGAAGGTGGGAAGTGGTGTTCCACAAGGTTCAGTTCTGGGATCAGTGCTCTTCAAAATGCATTCAGGAGTTGAATTTCGTAATCAAAACACAATTTCCAAAATTACAGATGAAACCAGCTTGAGACGGGGTGTGGTCAATACTGAGGAGGATTGTAAAAGTAGATCATTGATGATAAATCTGCATCAAACCTTAGCCAGAGCACATACTGAATACTGGATACAGTTCAGTTCAGGTATTATAGAGCCAAGGGGACAGAGACACCGCCAAGGGTGCAGAGACAGTGTAGAGCGGTCATGTCAGATATACGTGGGTATCAATATCAGCAACAGATAGACAGGCTGTGACTTCATCTCTTGAAAATGGAACGCTGAGGGGTGTGCTGATTAGAAGTGTAAAATGAAGAAAGGGTTTGATAGAGTGGACACAGAGAGAATATTTCTTCCTGTGAGGAGGGACATAAACAGAGGCCATCGATATGAGAGAGTTGCCAAGAAAGCCGAGAGGGCGTTCAGAGGGAACTGCTTCACCCAAAGAGCGGTGAGAATGTGCAACGCGCTACCACACAGAGTGATTGACGTGAACACTTTAGATTCATTTAAGGGAATATGAACAATGATGTGAGGGAGAACGAAGAAGAGGGTTACGATGTCAGATTTAACTGAGGAAATCTGGGCGGAGTCTCCACTGGATCATCAACACTGAAATGAGCTGTTTCGGGCGAATGGCCTGTTTCTGTTCTTTATATCCGACCCATCATATTTCATGCTTCCCCGTCTGAATTTATGAACTTGGGATTTCGCACGATGGGGTTGGGTTGGGGAGGGATTTGGAGTTTTAATTTCAAAGTTAAGCCTCTGACAGGGTCCAGAATGATCTATTTTGTTGGTTGAATATTGGCCTTATAGAGCGTGAATGTTTAATCAGTTAATTTCCAGTCTCTTTCCCCTTCTCTCTCTTACAGTTAATTTACTGGCGATTGTGATCCTAACCCGGGGAAAGTGTGGTCTCTCCACCTGCACCACTCGCTACCTGGTGGCCATGGCAACGGCGGACCTACTGGTCATTACCACTGAGGTCATCATGTGGAGGGTCATTTATTATTATTTCGGACTGAGTTTCCTGCTCATCAAACCCTGTGTGTAGAGTTCTCGCTGTCCTGACTCGTGCAGCCACAGACTGTTCTGTCTGGTTCACCGTCACTTTCTCCTTTGACCGATTTGTGGCCATTTGTTGCCAGAAACTGAGAACAAAATATTGCACCGGGAAAACGGCGGCTGTGGTCCTGGCAACAACCGGCATCCTGCACTGTTTAAAAAACATCCCGCACCACTTTACACAGGAAGCTGGAGTGATGATGGGAAATATACCCTGGTTGTGTTATACAAAGCCAAGCTATTTTACTAACCCTGGGTGGGTGGGATTTGACGGGTTTGACACGGTTTTAACCCCAGCGCTCCCATTCACTTTAATCCTGCTGCTCAACGCTCTGACAGTCAGACACATCTTAGTGACCAGTCGGCTCCGTAAGGGGCTGAGGAGTCAGAGCCGGGGAGAGAATCGCCGTGACCCAGAGATGGAGAGCAGGAGGAAGTCTGTGATTTTACTCTTCACCATCTCCGCCAGCTTCGGATTGCTGTGGTCGGTGTATGTTACCGATTACTTATTTTATACCATTACGGGAACAGATCCCAGTGATTACACAGACTCTGAATCTATATGTAGACAATTCGGGATGATGCTGTGGTGCTTAAGTTGCTGCACAAACACATTTATTTACGGGGTGACTCAGTCCAGGTTCAGAGAGCAGCTGAAGGATGCAGTGAAATATCCGCTAGCATCATATATTCACTTGACGAAGAATCAAAACAACTGGAAATAGCCCAGATGTGGCGTTCCCACTTTCCCGGCAATGAATGGACTATTTAACCACAAACTTCCAATCAGCAACGGGCCACTGAGCAGCTGAGCCCTGGTGGGGAGGTGAAGGCTCAGGAGCGGATGTAAAAGGGACGGGAGATGGGTCAAAGCATCCCCTCTGCTGGAACCGGCACATGGAACAGAAACCAAACCGGATTGTACAGAGTCGTCGCCGAACTTCCATGGTATCAGCTGTCCCAGATGTTGATTCTGCTTTGGGGGAAAGCAATTCGGGAGCCTCGCACAGCCACTAACAGGGACTTTATTCATGGGAACAGGAGAAGGTCATTCAGCCCTCGAGCCTGCGACACAATTACATACGATCATGGCTGATCTCACAATTCAGTGACATTGACCCTCCCCATCATGAACCTGGGAACAGCATCCTCTGCACTCACTGTCGAAACGAAGACTGATATCACAGGACAGCTGTAAGCTCATTGGTTGGTAGGTAACTGCGAGTCTGAGCTACTTATTCTAAGTTTATTTCAGATTAAAGGTGACCACTGGGGCACAAGATCAGAGGCCCAACACTTCGCCTTCAGCTCAGCAGATTACGCCCTCACCTCAATGAATTTCAGGCTCGGCATGATGCTGAACTCTTCTTCCGCCGTCTTCGTCTCCGGGCTCACTTCCTCTCCCAGTTCAACGGATCCTTTTACCCATCTCCAATATTCTCCCTCCACCTGGACCCCTCCCTCTGGATTCTTACCTTCTCTCGATCTTTTCATTGAGAACTGTCGGCGCGACATTAGTCGTCTCAATTTCT
>JANJGN010000045.1:422500-565000 GCA_026770705.1 Isurus oxyrinchus
CTCAAGATGATGAAGCCTCTGCTCCTGGTTCTTGCTCTCCTGCTGATCGCTCAGGATTTCCAGGTCATGGGTGAGTAGCGACCTCCCTGTCCTCAGCAGCTGTTTGGAACAATCTCCATTTCCAACTCTTTGATTCTCTGTGTGGTTGTTAGGGTGCAGGGTGAGAGGGCAGGATTGTGGAGCTCTCTCACTCCCTGTCCCTTCCAATCACTGCTCAAGGAAAGCAAAGGGAGAATGTTGGAGTGGGAATTACACCAGTCTCCTTGTCCTTCTCATTCTGACATCCACATCCCTCCACATCCCTCGAGAGGCCAGACCAGTGTAACCTCCTCCGTCCTCCAAAACCTTCCCTGTCCCTGTGAAAATCTCCAGCCCCTACAACTGTCTGTCTCTCCGCAACATCCTGCAGGTGTTTCATAACTGTCCATCAAAGATATACCGCCAGGCACTACAAGACCCTGTATCTCTGTAAGTTCCCCCAGAGGCCACAACTCTATCCCCATAACCCCTCCAGCCTCACAACTCTCTCTGTCCCCATAACCCCCTCCAGCCCCACAACTCTCTCTATCCCCATAACCCCCTCCAGCCCCACAACTCTCTCTATCCCCATAACCCCCTCCAGCCCCACAACTCTCTCTATCCCCATAACCCCCTCCAGCCCCACAACCCTCCCTATCCCCGTAACCCCCTCCAGCCCCACAACTCTAACCCAATAACCCCCTCCAGCCCAAAACTCTCTCTATCCCCATAACCCCCTCCAGCCCCACAACTCTCTCTATCCCCATAACACCCTCCAGCCCCACAACTCTCTCTATCCCCATAACCCCCTCCAGCCCCACAACTCTCTCTATCTACATAACCCCCTCCAGCCCCACAACTCTCTATCCCCATAACCCCCTCCAGCCCCACAACTCTCTCTATCCCCATAACCCCCTCCAGCCCCACAACTCTCTCTAACCCTGTCACCCCCTCCAGCCCCACAACTCTCTCTATCCCCATAACCCCCTCCAGCCCCACAACTCTCTCTATTCCCATAACCCCCTCCAGCCCCACAACTCTCTTTATCCCCATAACCCCCTCCAGCCCCACAACTCTCTCTAACCCCATAACCCCCTCCAGCCCCACAACTCTCTCTAACCCTGTCACCCCCTCCAGCCCCACAACTCTCTCTATCCCCATAACCCCCTCCAGCCCCACAACTCTCTCTATTCCCATAACCCCCTCCAGCCCCACAACTCTCTTTATCCCCATAACCCCCTCCAGCCCCACAACTCTCTCTAACCCCATAACCCCCTCCAGCCCCACAACTCTCTCTATCCTGTAACCCCCTCCAGCCCCACAACTCTCTCTATCCTGTAACCCCCTCCAGCCCACAACTCTCTCTAACCCCATAACCCCTCCAGCCCAAATCTCTCTCTATCCCCATAATACCCTCCAGCCCCACAACTCTCTCTATCCCCATAACACCCTCCAGCCCCACAACTCTCTCTATCCCCATAACCCCATCCTGCCCCACAACTCTCTCTATCCCCATAACCCCCTCCAGCCCTACAACTCTCTCTATCCCCATAACCCCCTCCAGCCCCACAACTCTCTCTATCCCCATAACCCCCTCCAGCCCCACAACTCTCTCTATCCCCATAACCCCCTCCAGCCCCACAACTCTCTCTATCCCCATAACCCCCTCCAGCCCCACAACTCTCTCTATCCCCATAACCCCCTCCAGCCCCACAACTCTCTCTATCCCCATAACCCCCTCCAACCCCACAACTGTCTCTATCACCATAACCCCCTCCATCCCCACAACTCTCTCTATCCCCATAACCCCCTCCAGCCCCAAACTCTCTCTATCCCCATAAGCCCCTCCAACCCCTCAACTCTCTTAAACCCCATAACTCCCTCCAGCCCCACAATTCTCTCTATCCCCATAACCCTCTCCAGCCCCACAACTCTCTCTATCCACATAACCCCCTCCATCTCTTTAACCTCTCCTATCGTCTACAACCCTCTCCATCTCTGTACCCTCTCCCATCTTGTACAACCCTCTCCATCTCTGTAACCTCTCCCATCTTCTACAACCCTCTCCATCTCTGTAACCTTTCCCATCTTCTACAACCCTCTCCATCTTTGTACCTCTCCCATCTTCTACAACCCTCTCCATCTCTGTAACCTCTCCCATCTTCTACAACCCTCTCCATCTCCGTAACCTCTCCCATCTTCTACAACCCTCTCCATCTCTGTAACCTCTCCCATCTTCTACAACCCTCTCCATCTCTGTAACCTCGCCCATCTTCTACAACCCTCTCCATCTCTGTAACCTCTCCCATCTTCTACAACCCTCTCCATCTCTGTAACCTCTCCCATCTTCTACAACCCTCCCCATCTCTGTAACCTCTCCCATCTTCTACAACCCTCTCCATCTCTGTAACCTCTCCCATCTTCTACAACATTCTCCATCTCTGTAACCTCTCCCATCTTCTACAACCCTCTCCATCTCTGTAACCTCTCCCATCTCCTACAACCCTCTCCATCTCTGTAACCTCTCCCATCTTCTACAACCCTCTCCATCTCTGTAACCTCTCCCATCTTCTACAACCCTCCCCATCTCTGTAACCTCTCCCATCTCCTACAACCCTCTCCATCTCTGTAACCTCTCCCATCTCCTACAACCCTCTCCATCTCTGTAACCTCTCCCATCTTCTACAACCCTCTCCATCTCTGTAACATCTCCCATCTTCTACAACCCTCTCCATCTCTGTAACCTCTCCCATCTTCTACAACCCTCTCCATCTCTGTAACCTCTCCCATCTTCTACAACCCTCTCCATCTCTGTAACCTCTCCCATCTTCTACAACCCTCTCCATCTCTGTAACCTCTCCCATCTTCTACAACCCTCTCCATCTCCGTAACCTCTCCCATCTTCTACAACCCTCTCCATCTCCATAACCTCTCCCATCTTCTACAACCCTCTCCATCTCTGTAACTTCTCCAATCTTCTACAACCCTCTCCATCTCCATAACCTCTCCCATCTTCTACAACCCTCCCCATCTCCATAACCTCTCCCATCTTCTACAACCCTCTCCATCTCCACAACCTCTCCCATCTTCTAAAACCCTCTCCATCTCTGTAACCTCTCCCATCTTCTACAACCCTCTCCATCTCCGTAACCTCTCCCATCTTCTACAACCCTCTCCATCTCTGTAACCTCTCCCATCTTCTACAACCCTCTCCATCTCTGTAACCTCTCCCATCTTCTACAACACTCTCCATTTCTGTAACCTCTCCCATCTTCTACAACCCTCCCCATCTCCATATCCCTGAATTAGACCACACCCGGAGAACTGTGCACAGTCATGGCCTCCATATCACTCGGTTGACCACAGTTGAGGGGAACTCTCCAACTGTCCTTCCAATTAGACATTGGTCAGTGTTTTCTGGCCCTGCCGCAGTGTGTCTCCCCCTGGTGGATGTGGTGAGACATTTTAATCTCCGTTCACTCCACTGGGATTGTAATGTCCTGCCGGGCGGGGGGGGACCTAGACCCCTGGCCTGTGTTTCCAAACCTCTCCACAGCCTCGCCCCCTCCATATCTCTGACATTGCCCCCAGACCCAACCCCTTTCCAGATCTCTGTGATTCTCCTGTTCTGCTCTCCTGTGTATTCCCAGTGTTTAAGTGACCCACCATTGACAGCTGAGCCTTCAGCTGCCTGGGGCCAAAGCGATGGAATTACCTGTGGAAATCGCTCCAACTCTCTCCCCTCCTTTAAGACGCTCTATACAACAAACCTCTTCGGGTCAACAGGCCCTGATATCTGCTGCTGGGGCTCAGTCTCCATTTTGTTTAGTTAGCTCCTGTGAGGCAAATTGGGTCTTTTCTATCTGTTCAAGTGAATATAGAAGTTGTGTCATTATCATGGGGCCCAGATCTGGTCTCCATATGCCCTGGACACTATACATTTGGAGCATTCTGCACAATTCTTGTCTCCTTAATCATCGGTTAGACTGCACTTGGAGCACTGTGTACAGTTCTGGTTTCTATATCCCTTGGTTAAACCACACTTGGAGCAATGTGCACAGTTCTGGTCTCTATATCCCTCGGTCAGACCACACTTGGAGCACTGTGCACAGTTTTGGTCTCTATATCCCTCGGTTAGACCACACTTGGAGCACTGTGCACAGTTCTGGTCACTATATCCCTCAGTTAGACCACACTTGGAGCACTGTGCACAGTTCTGGACTCCACTTCCCTCAGTTAGACAACTTTTGTTCCACTGGATACAGTTCTGCTGTCAATACCCCTCGGTTAGAACACAGTTGGTCTACTGGGTACAGTTCTGCTCTCCATATCCCTTGGTTGGGCATCCCATAGAGCCCTGTGCGCTGTTCTATTTTCCATGTCCTTTGTCCAGGCTTCAGAGACCAAACTGATGATAGTTCAATATTGGGATGTGATAGTGAAAGGGGGACTTCACCATTTAGGCTGATACATAATAAATGTTTGAGCGAGTGTCAAGGGTGCATAATGGTGGCATCAACAGGGGATTCCTTTCTGCATTTCAGGATTTTCCTTTGTATGTGACAGAATACGAGGGGTCCTATGTCGAAGAGGTTCCTGCCACAGAACCGAGGTTAAGATACCCATCAAGTGTGACAGTGGGTATGAATGCTGCGTGTTGAAGCGATTCAGCAGAGGATGAAGGAAGGAACGGAAACCAAGGCCAGTGACTCCAGCCCAAATTCAAAGGCCCCTGACCCCAGCACTGCTTTGAGGCTCCACGGACTGTGTAGGGCCCATGTTCCCTTACCGACTGGTTTCTCATTCATGTGAAGAAAACTGGCTGCGTTGGTCACCGCCTCTTGTCCGTGTCTCATTTCTCAATCCGATCGGTGTGTCTCCACATTGACAGGGAGGGAAGGGGGAGGTCAGACAATGGCAGGGCCACATTCAGGTCCTGTAGCTCAAGCATAATCATTTTCACAGAGTCATGTCTCAGAGCCATTGTCCCAGACGTGTCCATCACCATCCCTGGGTATGTCCCTGTCCCACCGGCAGTGACTCAGTGCTCTGCAGGTGTGAATGAGTTTCCATTGGAGTCCTCAATATTGACTCATGACATCAGGTCAAACATGGGCAAGAAAATGGCTCCTTCTGATTCTCGTCTACTGCCCTCCCTCAGCCGATGATCCAGCACAAGTGCTCTTGGAGTAAAGGGCTGTTTGTCAGATTGGAGCATGTAGACAGTGCTGTTCCCCCAATTACTGACATCAGGAATACGGTGACATTCCAAAACTTGTCGATGAAACAACACTTGAAGTCATGGCAACCAGTGAGGACGATAGATATCGATGGAAACAGGACGTAGATAGGAGGGCAGAATGGGCAGAAAAGTGGCAATGGAATTTTGTAGAGAGGGGTATGAGGTGATGCATTTTGACAGAAGGAATAGGGAGAGGCATTATGGGCTACATGACACAATGTTAAAGAGCGTTCAGAGACAGAGGGATATGGGGTGTTCTGAAATGTTATCTTTGACATTTGGCAGGGCAGGATGAGAGAGCAGTTAGTGAAGCGTGGAGGATATTGGGCTCCATTGTTTAAAATTCATTCATGGAATGTGGGCATCGCTGGCTAGGGCAGCATTTAATGCCCATCCCAAATTGCCCCTTGAGAAGGTGGTGGTGAGCCACTGCAGTCCCTGTGGTGTAGGTACATCCACAGCGCTGTTAGGGAGGGATGTCAATGAATTTGCCCCAGCAACAGTGAAGGAACAGCCGATATATTTCCAAGTCAGGATGGTGAGTGGCTCAGAGGGGAAATTCCAGTTGGTGGTGTTCCCATGTGTCTGCTGCCCTTGTCCTTCTAGATGGTAGAGGAGGTGGATTTGGGCAGCGCTATCGAAGGAGCCTTGGTGAGTTGCTGCAGTGCATCTTGTAGATGGTACACACACTGCGGCTACTGTGCGTCGGTGGTGGAGGGAGTGAATATTTGTGGATGGGGTGCTGATCAAGCGGGGCTTTGTTCTAGATTGTGTCGAACTTCTTGAGTGTTGTTGGAGCCGCACTCATCCAGGCAAGTGGGGAGTATTCCATCACACTCCGGACGGGGGCCTTGTGGAAGGTGGAAAGACTTTGGGGAGTCAGGAGGTGAGTTACTCTCCGCAGGATTCCCAGCCTCTGACCTGCCCTTGTAACCACAGTGTTTATATGGCTGGTCCAGTTCAGTTTCTGGTCAATGGTAACCCCCAGGATGAAGTTAGTGGGGGATTCAGTGATGGTAATGGCATTGAATGTCAAGGGGCGATGGTTAGATTCTCTATTGTTGCAGATGGTCATTACCTGACACTCAAAAATACCAGTATTGTGGACAAAATCAGGGGAAGATACTCTGAACAATTATAAAGCCCTGGTTAGGCCGCAGCTAGATTAATACATCCAGCTCTGATCACCACACATGAGGGGGGATGTGAGAGCCCTGGAGGGGCTGCTGAGGATATTTAGAAGATTAAAGCCTGTGTATTGTCCACACAGACGAGCAGTGAGCTGCTGGACCCTATCCTGTGCTGATTCATTCCTGTCTGATCCTCACACCTTGTTCAAGGCTGTCAGACAGGATGGCACCTGGTGTCCGCTCAGTTCCGTGTTCCAGGGAAATATTTAACAGGCCGGTAAACTGCTCAAAGTGACTGATTTGTGCTTCAACTCTGATGGCCGACATGGAACTCTTTATCCACACATTGCATTCCAGACATCTCCAACCTTACATCCCACTCCTGGATACAGGAGAGTAGTTTAGTCTCCAGCTAATGCCCATCACTGGGAGACAATTAAACACCCAATTAATGTGGATTCATTGGGTCATCACAGCTCAGGAAGCCATTCGGCCCATCCAGGCAATGCAGATAGACGGCAGTGATGGATCAATGAGGACAGGGGCCCTGGGAAGAGGGAATGGATAGAGGGTTGTGGGAATGAGGTAAAAGGGAGGGAATCTTGCAGGGCTGGAGGTTCCGAGTGGGGAGACAATTGAGATGTGGGGTGTTGGGGGTGGGGGTGTGTGGGGGGATAGGAGGGGGTGGGAGAGATGATAGTGTCTCTAGAAGGAGGGGTGGAGGCTGTATCTCTGGGTGAGCTCAGTCACACCAGAGAAGCACCATGGTCTCACTGGGCACAGTGAGTGATATACACTGACCCTACAAAGGATAGAGTTCACGATGCTGAACACAGCCCCCGGAAATGCCGACTGGAGGATTGTCCGGGCCCCTGACTGCAGACTCACTGTAGGGTGTGGGGTTGGGGAAATTATAGCCCCGGATTTAAAATAAAACACAAATAGCGGTGATGGTGAGAGTGAAACTAGTGGATTGTGGTGAAGACCCACCTGGTTGACTCATGTGCCTTAGGGTAGGGAATCTGCAATCTCAGGAATCCATTCAGCCCATCTAGTCCATGCTGGTAGACGGCAGTGAGGGATCAATGAGGTGAGCACACTTGGGAAGAGGGAATGGATAGAGGGTTGTGGGAATGAGGTAGTAGAGAGCAGATTTCCCAGGGTTGGAGGAACCGAGTGGGGACAGAAATAAGATGTGAGGGGGCGGGTGGGAGAGGAGATAGGGGTTTTGGAATGAGGGGTGGAGACTTTATCTCTGGGTGAGCTCAGCCACACAAGAGAAGGATCAGGGTCTCATTGGGAGCAGTGAGTGATACACTGTCCCTACAAAGGATAGGCCACACGTGGAGCACTGTGCACAGTTCTTGTCTCTGTATCGCTCGGTTAGACCACACTTAGAGCACTGTGCACCGTTTAGGCCTCTATATCCCTTGGCCTGACACACCTGGAGCACTGTGGACAGTTTTGATCTCCATATCCCTCAATTAGACCACACTCAGAGCACTGGGCAAAGTTCTGGGCTCCAAATCCCTCAGTTAGACCATACTCGGAGCACTGTGCACCGTTTTGGCCTCCATATCCCTCGGTTGGAGACACTTTCAGCAGTGTGCACAGTTCTGGCCTCCTTTCCCTTTTTTCAGCCACACCTGGAACACTATACACAGTTATGGCCTCCATATCCCTTGGCCTGGCCACATTTGGAGCACTGTGCACTGACCTCGTCTCCAAATCCCTCGGAGCGCTGTGAATAGTTTGAGCCTCCATAACCATTGGATCAACATACCCAGAGCACTTCATGGCACTTGGAGTACTGTGGACAGTTCTGCTCTCCATATCGCTTGGTAAGTGCACCCATCGAACGCTGTGAGTAGTCCTGTTCTCCATGTCCTTTGTCTAGGCCTCACAGACCAATCTGATGATAGTACAATATCAGGATGTGGCAGTGAATGAGGGACTTCAACATTTAGGGTGACACATAATAAATGTTTGAGTGAGAGTCGAGGGTCCTTACTGGTGACATCAACAGCGGATTCCTTTCTGCATTTCAGGTGTTGTCTCTGCATGTGACAGAATTAAAGGGGGCACCTGTCAATGGGGACAGTGCTGCAGAAACGAGGGTTTGACACACCACAAGTGACTCATTGCTTTGCAGGCAAGTGGGGAGTATTCCATCACACTCCTGACTTGTGCCTTGTCGATGGTGGACAGGTTTTCGGGAGTCAGGAGGTGAGTTACTCTCCGCAGGATTCCCAGCCTCTGACCTGCTCTTGTAGCCACAGTATTTATATGGCTGGTCCAGTTCAGTTTCTGGTCAATGGTAACCCCCAGGATGAAGTTAGTGGGCGATTCAGTGATGTTGATGGTATTGAATGTCAAGGGGCGATGGTTAGATTCTCCCTTGTTGCAGATGGTCATTACCTGACACTCAAAAATACAGGTATTGGGGACAAAATCAGGGGAAGATACTCTGAACAATGATAAAGCCCTGGTTAGGCCGCAGCTAGATTAATACATCCAGCTCTGATCACCACACATGAGGGAGGATGTGAGAGCCCTGGAGGGGCTGCTGAGGGTATTTAGAAGATTAAAGCCTGTGTATTGTCCACACAGACGGGCAGTGAGCTGCTGGACCCTATCCTGTGCTGATTCATTCCTGTCAGATCCTCACACTTTGTTCAAGGCTGTCAGACAGGATGGCACCTGGTGTCTGCTCAGTTCCGTGTTCCAGGGAAATATTTAACAGGCCGGTAAACTGCTCAAAGTGACTGATTTGTGCTTCAACTCTGATGGCCGACATGGAACTCTTTATCCACACGTTGCATTCCAGACATCTCCAACCTTTCATGCCACTCCTAGATACAGGAGAGTAGTTTAGTTTCCAGCTAATGCCCATCACTGGGAGACAATTGAAGACACTTTAAAGGGAGGTTCATAGAGTCATCACGGCTCAGGAAGCCATTCGGCCCATCCAGTCCATGCAGATAGACGGCAGTGAGGGATAAATGAAGACAGGACCCCTGGGAAGAGGGATTGGATAGTGATTGGTGAGAATGAGGTCATCGAGAGCAAAATTTCCATAGTTAGAGGTACCTAGTGGGGCCGCAATTAAGCTGTGAGGGGGCAGGAGGGAGAGGGTCTAGGTTCCCTAGATGGGGCGGGTAGAGGCTGTAACTCTTTGTGAGCTCAGTGACACAAGAGAAGGATTATGGTCTCATTGGGAGAAGTGAGTGATACACTGGCCCTACAAAGGATAGACAACACCTGTTGTTCTGTGCACTGTTCGGGTCTCCATATCCCTCAGTTAGACCACACTCGGTGCACAGTGCACAGTCATGGCCTCCATATCACTCGATTGACCTCAGTTGAGGGGAAATTCTCCAACTGTTCTTACAGTTGGACATTGATATAATTTCAATGTGGGGAGATTAGAAACTAATTGGAAACAAATTAAAATGATTAGCAGGAGAACGAGAAGGAAGATGAGGAGAATTCCTTTGGACACAAAGAGTTGTTGTGATCTGGAATGTGCTGCCTGAACGGATAATGGAAGCAGATTCAATAGCAACTTATCAAAGGGCAATTGGATCAATAATTGACTGGGAACATAATGGCGGGGCGGTGGGTGAAGAGAACAGGTTGAGGAGGCATAATTTAGTAGATCTATCAAAGAGCCAGCAGAGACTCGATGGGCCAAATGGACCCCTACATTGCAAACATATATTTACTTGAAACACAGTGAAGCATCCCTTTAAACCTCCAACATTTCAATCATTACACAGATCTGTCTCTCTGAATACTAATGAAATAAAGGATGACTTGGGAGGCACATTTAGTCTTTCACTGGAGAAACTGTTGGTCTCAGTTAATGAACAGCTCCATTAACAAGCTCAAGTTGGAGCCAGTTCTCACCGTGTGGTTGTGTGAATATTAACTACAGAATGCCCCAGGCGTTGATATAAAGGGCAGCGTAATCCAGTCACCTCATTGTGACTCTGAGAGGATCAGCAGAAGATGAGGAAAGCACTGCTCTTGCTGCTTGGACTCCTGGTGCTGCTACAGCCCATCGCTGAGGGTGGAATCGTGAGTCTAAGGAGGCGCCGTGAGTATAACTCCCAGGAGTGACACAGCAGGAACATTCAGGGAATGAAGAGGAGGCCATTCAGCCTCTTCATGCCACCAATCAATTGGCGTCTTAACTTCATCCGCCCATCTTTGTTCCACAACCCTTAAAACTTTTCCCAAACAGAAAGCTGTCCATCTCAGTTTAGCACCCTTCCATAAATCACCTTTAAAAGAAAAATAACCATCCTTCTCGATAAAAACCCAAGCAGCTTTCCTAGTCGCCTTGTGCTTCTCATCGACGTGTTGACCCTCGGTTAGATCCTCCATATCCCTCGGTTAGACCACACCTGGAGAACTGTGCACAGTTCAGCTCTCCATATCTCTCAGTTAGTCCACACCTGGAGCACTGTGCACTGGTTCTGGTCTCCATATCCCTCAGTGAGTCCACACCTGGAGCACTGTGCACTGGTTCTGGTCTCCATATCCCTCAGTTAGTCCACACCTGGAGCACTGTGCACTGGTTCTGGTCTCCATATCCCTCAGTTAGTCCACACCTGGAGCACTGTGCACTGGTTCTGGTCTCCATAGCCCTTAGTTAGTCCACACCTGGAGCACTGTGGACTGGTTCTGGTCTCCATATCCCTCAGTTCGTCCACAGCTGGAGCACTGTGCACTGGTTCTGGTCTCCATATCCCTCAGTTAGTCCACACCTGGAGCACTGTGCACTGTTCTAGTTTCCATATCCCACAGTTAGGCCACAGCTGGAGAGCTCTGTACAATTCTGGTGTCCATGTCACTCATTTAGCCAAACCTTGGAGGCCTGTGCACCTTTCTGGTCTCCTGAGTATTTGGTTACATGGCAAAGAGGTGCGGCAGGGCTCTGAAAGTTGGTAACAATGAAGTCTTCCTTTCTGTCTCCCAGCTCCACCCGATGAATGCGAGGATTTGAGAGGTGCCTGCAGGTTTTTCCGATGTTACAGATATGAGAAGAGGATCAGGGGATACTGCGCATTATGGCTCAATTGCTGCATAACTAACATAACTTACTAAACATAACATGTCCCCACTGTGCGATTCGTCCATGAATCCGACTGGAACTAACTGTAATTTCCATAATTATGAGTCATGTGAATAAAACTGGCTGCATCGATCACCGCCTCTTGTCCGTGTCTCATTTCTCACTCGGATCGGTGTGTCTCCATATTGACAGGGAGGGAGGGGAGGTCAGACAATGGCAGGGTCACATTGACGTCTTATAACTCCAATGTAGACACACTCACAGAAACATAACGTAAAGACAATGCGCTAATCGCGTGCCCCCCATTCCCTGGGTATCCCGTGTCCCTCTGACAGGACTGTCCCCGCCAGAGGTGACAGAGCAGTGACATACAGTCGGGAGAGGCTGGTCCTGGGAGTCCTCAACAAGACCACAGTCTCGCTGATGTCACAAGACATGAGGGCAAACAGGGGAATGGAAACCTCCTGCTGTCTCCCACCTACCGCTCTCCCGAATCTGATCAATCTCTCCCCCTCCATGTTAAACACCACATGGAGGAAGCACTGAGCGTATCGAGGGCACATAATGTTCTCTGCTGTGGGACCTGCATGTCCATCACCAAGAGTGTCTCAGGGTCAGCGTTACAGACCCAGGTGTCCGAGCCCTGAAAGGCAGAATAGGCCTGAGGCAGGTGAACCAACAAGAGGGAAGATTCTACTCCACCCCATCCTCACCAATCTACCTGCTGCAGATACATCTGTCCCTGACGCTGTTGGTGGGAATGACCCCCGCACAGTCCTTGTGACGATTGGCTCCTGTCCTCACACTGAGGACACTCTCCATTGTGTTGTGTGGCACTCATTGCTTTCAATGGGATCGATTCAGAACAGGTCACACAGCCCAAATCTCAACAGCCACCATGCGCTATGGGTCATCATCAACAGCAGAATTAAATTCAAACACAACCTGCAAGGTCATGGCCTGGATATTCCTGACTCCACCATAACCTTCAAGACAAGGGAACAAGCCTGATTCCCTGGAGAATGCAGGAGAGAGTGTCAAGAGCAGAGCCAGGCACATCGAAAAGAAAATGAGGTTCTAACCATCTCAGGAATCACCTCATTGATCCATTGGTGTAATTATTGTTGCTTCCAAAAGCAATTCTCCTGTACATAGTGTTAGTGATGACATTCCTTGACATGTATGTATTATTGGAGTGTTGTTAAGGTGTCTTTGACTTGACATCTCTTTAACAGTCAAACTGCTTTCATGTAGCTTTAAGGAGATTAAAAAGAGGAGGTATGAACTGAGATTGCATTTGGCCACATTTTGCATTTGGGCTCCAATGAGTGCAGCATCAGCATTAAGCAGGAACCAGGAAGTGAATGCTGATTGGCTAGAAGAATAGCCTGAGGACTCTATTTGTAAGGATAGGGAGCATGTGATGGAGAATTCATTACAGGACAGTCAGGAACACTCTGCACTTGGAGAAGAATGAAAATATAGGGCACAAGCTAAGGTTAGATTGTTGTAGGGAAGGCAGAGGCTCTGTTCCCATTGGTCAAGAATCTTAAATATTCGTGTAGAATAGAGCGAAGGTGGATATGTAGAAGATATTCCCGCTGCTTGGTGAGTCTCGCAAAGGGACACACAGACACACAAAGGGTGGCAGAGGCTTGGAACTCTCTTCCACAAACGGCCATTACTGTCGGGAAGTTGTTCACTTTAAAGCTGAGACGGAGAGATTTTTGCTCGGCCAATGTTGTGAGGGGAACGGGGCAAAGGCAGGTTTATGGGGTCAGGACATGGGCTGGTGAGCACCAGTCAGTGTGTGGGTGACCCCATGAGTTGGAGCCTGTTGCACACGGTAACTCAGGAAGAACATTTCAGGAGCTGACCATCCACCAGTGTGGCCCAGGCCGCATCCTGAGCAGTGAATCCAGCTTTGACCGGGTTGAGTGTGAGACGTGGTTTTTAGGCACAGGGTCCGAATCCAGTGTCCCAAACGGGCATCACCTGAACAGGGTCAGTGCCGGGCTGCTCGACCAGGTTGGGCATCTTCCCGGATTGAGTGGGACGATGAGAGTTCTTGTTGGTTGTCATCGTGCTGGGAGCTCTGCCCGGTCGGGAGGGGGAACGGGAGGAGGGGGTGAGGCCAGGGGGAGGGGGCAGTGGCAGCTGTTGGAGGAGGAGAGGGACAGGAAGGTGAGCTGGAGTCAGTCAGCTCCCCCTCCGCAGGGCATCGCTCCTCCTCTGCAGCTCCTCCTTCAGAACCTCCAGTGCCCCGTCCAAGAGACTGGGCCCCTGGGCAGGGCAGACATTTAACCCTGTGCCGCTTTGTGCCAACCTGTCCACTGCCCGCATTCAGTGGAAGTGGGTGCCAGGAGGGCACACATGCTGCCGTGTGAAAATTGTGACTGATCAGCGCTTGAGTGTTGAAGGGAACGCCAACATTGGGAGAGCTGTCCCCACAGACTGGTCGCTCAACTGCCTGACATAGTCACACTCACCCAATCATCCCCAGAGGCCAATGGGCCAGACTTCCCCATCACCGTCCCTGGGAATAATCAGCCCCAGAGGCAGGACAGGCTCTCCAGAGTCAGGAGGGAGCGGCCCAGGGAGCACTCGACACTCACTCCACATCCCGCGAAGCCTCATGGCATCGGCTCAAAGAATGGGGAGGGAGTCTCCACTTGGCACACAATGGCATCAGTGTGTACCCTCTCCAAGATGCGCTTCACCAACACACCGAGTCTCCTTCAACAGCGCTTTCCAAACCCATGATCCCCACCCCCTGGAAGGACAGGGGCAGTGGGCACATGGGAGGAGAATCATTGAATGTTCCCCTCCAAGACACACCCCATCCTGACTGGAACTATATCACTGTTACTGCACTGTCGCTGGCTCCAATCCTGGAACTCCCTCCCTAACAGCGCTGTGGCTGTACCTACACCACACGGGACTGCAGCGGCTCAAGAAGGCGGCTCACCCACCACCTTCTCAAGGGGCATTTAGGGATGGGCAATGAATGTTCCCTTTCCCCATAATATTCCCACATCCTCTTCAAATCCCTTACCATGGTGACAGGTTGTATGCGTGTATATTTGTCTGTGTATACACACGCTGCTCATGGAGCATCTCCCCACAGTATTTCACAGCATTGGATGGATTAATCTGATGATATGTGGACTCTCAATAGTTGAGGGTTTTTGTATTGTGGCCACAGACAGGCAGTGAGCTGCTGGGTCAAATCCAGGGACAGCTCATTCCTAACCGGAGTCAGACAGGATGGTGACTGGGGAAAGGGCAGTTCCGCTTCAGGGGCAAATATTTAACAAACCGACAGCGGTCTCAAATTAGAAATATTTACCCACCTGGGCCAATGGGGGAGGCTGAATGGGAGAGAGAGAGAAATAGAGAGAGAGAGATGGAGATATAGCTTGAGAGGATGATTGACTTGGGAAAGGGGGTACATAGGAGACAAAAATAGCCACACAGGGGGACAGAGCTGGATCCTGGAACTCCCTCCCTAACAGCGCAAGGTGATAGTGACACACAACACGATGGACTGTGCCCTGAGTGTGATCCATGTAGCCAGTTTCATTCACATGACTCAGAAGGCAGTGGGTCATGGGTCACTGGATCTACACAAGGCAGCGGGGCCTGAATGCCAGAAATTCCAGTGAGATTCAGTCAGAGACTCTGACGGCTCTCACCCAGGTTCAGGTTCCAATTGTGTAACTCAGTACGCCTTGCAGCACTTGAAGAAACAGAAGCAATTCCTAAGCATCGTGTCCTCACATTCCATTAATCTTCAGGCTCCTCGAGTGTCACCACATCTGAAAGGCCAGTCAGGGAACAAGAGAGGAAGAGATCATTGACGGCACCATTCAGCATCCCCGAATGTCCAAGTGTCATGTAACTGAAGTGTGTTCATACAGGACAAGTAGATAGTGCTGCATTCATGGTCCAGCCAAGGGATGTATCTACCAGAACTGAGCACAGAGCTCCAGGTGTGATCTAACCGAGGGATATGGAGACCAGAACTGTGCACAGTGCTCCAGGTGTGGTCTAACCGAGGGATATGGAGACCAGAACTGTGCACAGTGTTCCAGGTGTGGTCTAGCTGAAGGATATGGAGACCAGAACTGAGAACAGAGCTCCAGGTTCGGTCTAAACGAGGGATATGGAGACTAGAACAGTGCACAGTGCTCCACGTGTGATCTAACTGAGGGATACAGAGACGAGGACTGTGCACAGTGCTCCACGTGTGGCCTATCCTTTGTAGGGACAGTGTATCACTCACTGCTCCCAATGAGACCCTGATCCTTCTCTTGTGTGACTGATCTCACCCAGAGATAAAGTCTCCACACCTCATTCCAAAACCCTTATCTCCTCTCCCACCTGCCCCCTCACATCATAATTGCCTCCCAACTCAGCACCTCCATCCCTGGATAATCCAATCCCTAATACCATATTCCCACAAGCCTCTATCCATTCCCTGTTCCCAGTGGTCCTATCTTTGTTTATCCCTCACAGCTGTCTTTGCCCAGTGCTCCAAGCGTGGTCTAACCAAGGGATATGGAGACCAGAACTGTGCACAGTGCACCAAATGTCATCTAACCGAGGGAAATGGAGACCAGAACTGTGCACAGTGCCCAGACGTAGTCCAACTGAGGGTTTGGAGACTAGAATTGTGAACAGTACCCAAGTGTGGTCAACCGAGGGATATGAAGGTTAACACTGCGCAATGCTCTGAGTGTGGACAACCGAGGGATATGGAGGACAAAACTGTACACAGTTCTCCACGTGTGGCCTATCCTTTGTAGGGACAGTGTATCACTCACTGCTCCCAATGAGACCCTGATCCTTCTCTTGTGTGACTGAGCTCACCCAGAGATAAAGTCTCCACCCCTCATTCCAAAACCCCTATCTCCTCTCCCACCCGCCCCCTCACATCTTATTTCTCTCCCCACTCGCTTCCTCCAACCCTGGAAAATCTGCTCTCTACTACCTCATTCCCACAACCCTCTATCTATTCCCTCTTCCCAAGTGTGCTCACCTCATTGATCCCTCACTGCCGTCTATCAGCATGGACTAGATGGGCTGAATGGATTCCTGAGATGGCAGATTCCCTTCCCTAAGGGACATGAGTCAACCAGGTGGGTCTTCACCACAATCCACTAGTTTCACTCTCACCATCACCGCTATTTGTGTTTTATTTTAAATCCGGGGCTATAATTTCCCCAACCCCACACCCTACAGTGAGTCTGCAGTCAGGGGCCCGGACAATCCTCCAGTCGGCATTTCCGGGGGCTGTGTTCAGCATCGTGAACTCTATCCTTTGTAGGGTCAGTGTATATCACTCACTGTGCCCAGTGAGACCATGGTCCTTCTCTGGTGTGACTGAGCTCACCCAGAGATACAGCCTCCACCCCTCCTTCTAGAGACACTATCATCTCTCCCACCCCCTCCTATCCCCCCACACACCCCCACCCCCAACACCCCACATCTCAATTGTCTCCCCACTCAGCACCTCCAGCCCTGCAAGATTCCCTCCCTTTTCCCTCATTCCCAGAACCCTCTATCCATTCCCTCTTCCCAGGGCCCCTGTCCTCATTGATCCCTCACTGCCGTCTATCTGCATGGACTGGATGGGCCGAATGGCTTCCTGAGCCGTGATGACCCAATGAATCCACCTTAATTGGGTGTTTAATTGTCTCCCAGTGATGGGCATTAGCTGGAGACTAAACTACTCTCCTGTATCCAGGAGTGGGATGAAATGTTGGAGATGTCTGGAATGCAATGTGTGGATAAAGAGTTCCATGTCGGACATCAGAGTTGAAGCACAAATCAGTCACTTTGAGCAGTTTACCGGCCTGTTAAATATTTCCCTGGAACACGGAACTGACCGGACACTGCTGTTACTGTGCTTCGTTGGCAGAGGGAGTGAATGTTTGTGGATGGGGTGCTGATCAAGAGGGGCTGCTTTGTCCTGGATGGTGTCGAGCTTCTTGAGTGTTGTCGGAGCCGCACTCATCCAGGCAAGTGGGGACTATTCCATCATAGTCCTGACTGGTACCTTGTCGATGGTGGACAGGCTTTTGGGAGTCAGGAGGTGAGTTCCTCTCCGCAGGATTCCTAGCCTCTGACCTGCTCTTGTAGCCACAGTATTTATATGGCTGGTCCAGTTCAGTTTCTGGTCAATGGTAACCCCCAGGATGAAGTTAGTGGGGGATTCAGTGATGGTAATGGCATTGAATGTCAAGGGGCGATGGTTAGATTCTCCCTTGTTGCAGATTGTCATTACCTGACACTCAAAAATACAGGAATTGGGGACAAAATCAGGGGAAGATACTCTTAATTGATCAATTTATTATCCCTGTTTATGCCGCTCCTGGATTAATATATCCAGCTCTGATCGCCACACATGGGGGAGAATGTGAGAGCCCTGGGTGGGAGACGTCACCGCAGACACCGCGACTCAGGAGGGAATCGAGGAGAAGGACTCTTGCACTCAACAGGAGGAAGAGCATCCAACAGAGGGCGCTGGTGAGAAGTGACTGAAGCATTCTGGGAGCAGGGTTATCTCTACACTAACATCACTAGCGCAGTCTCCATCAACGGGTGGGAGTCAGATAGCTTTCTGATTAAATCTGGAGTCAGGCTGGGCTGCCCTCTCTCCCCTGTCCTGTTTGTGTGCTGTATAGAACCCTTTGCTGAGTCCATCAGGAAGGATCCGGGTATAAGAGGAGTGACGATCCCAGGTAGTGGAGGCACTCAGGTCAAAGCCTCCCTGTACATGGACAATGTCGCCATCTTCTGCTCGGATCCGCTGTCGGTGCACAGACTGATCCACATCTGCGACCAGTTCCAACTGGCCTCGGGAGCCAAGGTAAATCCTGGGAAGAGCGAGGCCATGTTCTTTGGGAACTGGGCTGACCGATCCTTTGTCCCCTTCACTGTCAGGGCTGACGGCCTGAAGGTGCTGGGGATATGGTTCAGGAGGGACCGGGACATGTGTTAGAAACTGGAAGGAGCGAGTGTCTATGGTGAAAAGGAAACTGGGCATGTGGGAATGACGCTCCCTCTCCATTGCGGGTAAGAACATGGTCATCAGGTGTGAGGCACTCTCGCTGTTGCTGAACATGGCGCAGGTCTGGCCCATTCCAGACTCCTGCTCGATGGCAATCACCCGAGACATCTTCCGCTTTATCTGGAGGTGGAAAATGGATCGTGTCCACAGGGATGCGATGTGCAAGCCTTTAGATAAAGGGGGAATAAACGTGCCCAACATCGCCCTCATACTGATGGCCACCTTTGTGTGTGGCTGCATCAAGCTGTGCATAGACCCTCGGTATACACACACCAAGTGTCACTAGGTGCTGAGGTTCTAACTGTCCCCGGGATTGTGAAGGATAGGTCTGGCCACGCTGCTGGGGAAACGCTCCAAGTAGTTGGACCGTGTGGCACCACCTGTCCCTGGTGGAAACATTTATGCAGGGAAACACCTTTGACCACAAGTCCACCAGGCAGTGGTCGGCACGGAATGTCTTAGAGGCCTTGAGGGATAAGGAGAGGGTGGATCCTGTGGGATAGTTCCTCGAGCAGCGCAAAGAGTTGTCCCTGACTGAGTGTTGCAGACTGGCACATTCCAAAGTCCAGGACTACGTGCTGAGGGACACACTAAAGCTTGGGGCAGACACCGCAAAGGCCCAATGGGGAAGGGTCGCTGTCTGAGACCTTTCTGTCACAGTGCACCGAGGGACTGGGAACTGTTGAGAGCCCCTCAGGCTGTACAGCTCACAATGAATGTCTGCAGTGAATACTAATTGTATTAGAAATGTATTGAAGCACCTCAGAGAGCAACATGATGTATGTGGATAACTCCAATCCCATTGTCTGAGTGTCTGCATTGAGCAGATTGAAATAACTGGAATATTCATTGATTGTATTGATGCTCCTTGTGATCCATGTGGAAAAGTTGAATCTGATTGGACTTTTGTGATGGTGATTTTGAAATGGTTTGGAATGTTCTTCCAGATATTTTATGAATAAAGTATATTTTTCAAAAAAATGTGTGTATAATTCTGGGAGCATCCAGCAGGGGGTAGATCAGTAAAAACAAAGAAAACTGCGGATGCTGGAATCCAAAACAAAAACAGAATTACCTGGAAAAACTCAGCAGGTCTGGCAGCATCGGCGGAGAAGAAAAGAGTTGACTTGAAGTTCTGTTGAAGGGTCATGAGGACTCCAAAAGTCAACTCTTTTCTTCTCCGCCTATGCTGCCAGACCTGCTGAGTTTTTCCAGGTAATTCTGTTTTTGTTGTGGGAGATCAGTAAAGGTGAGTGTGTGTAATTCTGGGAGCATCCAGCAGGGGGTAGATCAGTAAAGGTGAGTGTGTGTACTTCTGGGAGTATCCAGCAGGGGGTAGATCAGTAAAGGTGAGTGTGTGTAATTCTGGGAGCATCCAGCAGGGGGTAGATCAGTAAAGGTGAGTGTGTGTAATTCAAAGAGCATCCAGCAGAGGGTGGGGGTGTGGGGGTGGTGGGGGTGTGAGTGTGGGGGGCTGTGGGGGTGTGGGGGTGGGTGTGTGGGTGGTGAGGGTGAGAGTGTGAGGCTGGTGGTTGTGTGAGTGTGGGGGCGGTGGGGGTGTGGGTGTGGGGGTGCTGGGGGTATGTGTGTGGGTTTGGGGGTGTGGTGGGGTTGTGGGTGTGGGGCTGGTGGGCGGGTGGATGTGTGGGGTTGTGGGGGTGGTTGGGGTGTGGGTGTGGGTATGGGGGTGGTGGGGGTGTGGGTGTGGGGCTGGTGGGGGTGTGTGTGTGGTGGTATGGGTGTGGATGTGGTGGGGGTGTGGGTGTGGGGGTGGTGGGAGTGTGGGTGTGGGGGTATGGGTGTGGGTGTGGTGGGGGTGTGGGTGTGGGGGTGGTGGGAGTGTGGGTGTGGGTGTGGGTGTGGGGATGTGGGGTGTGGTGTGGGTGTGGGTGTGGGGGTGTGGGGTGTGGTGTGGGTGTGGGGCTGGTGGGGGTGTGGGTGTGGGGGTATGGGTGTGGGTGTGGTGGGGGTGTGGGTGTGGGGGTGGTGGGAGTATGGGTGTGGGTGTGGGTGTGGGTGTGGGTGTGGGGGTGTGGGGTGTGGTGTGGGTGTGGGTGTGGGGGTGGTGTGGGTGTGGGGCTGGTGGGGGTGTGGGTGTGGGGGTATGGGTGTGGGTGTGGTGGGGGTGTGGGTGTGGGGGTGGTGGGAGTGTGGGTGTGGGTGTGGGTGTGGGTGTGGGGGTGGTGGGAGTGTGGGTGTGGGTGTGGGTGTGGGTGTGGGGGTGTGGGTGTGGGTGTGGGTGTGGGGGTGTGGGGTTTGGTGTGGTGTGGGTGTGGGGGTGGTGTGGGTGTGGGGTTGGTGGGGGTGTGTGTGTGGGGGTATGGGTGTGGGTGTGGTGGGGGTGTGGGTGTGGGGGTGGTGGGAGTGTGGGTGTGGGTGTGGGTGTGGGTGTGGGGGTGTGGGTGTGGGTGTGGGTGTGGGGGTGTGGGGTGTGGTGTGGGTGTGGGTGTGGGGGTGGTGTGGGTGTGGGGCTGGTGGGGGTGTGTGTGTGGGGGTATGGGTGTGGATGTGGTGGGGGTGTGGGTGTGGGTGTGGTGGGAGTGTGGGTGTGGGTGTGGTGTGGGTGTGGGTGTGTGGGTGTGGTTGGGGTGTGGGTGTGTGGGTGTGGGTATGGGGGTGTGGGTGTGGGTGTGTGGGTGTGGGGGTGTGTGGGAGGTGTGGGTGTGGGTGTGGGTGTGGGGGGTGTGGGTGTGGGTGTGGGGGTGTGGGTGTGGGTGTGGGTGTGGGGTGTGGGGGTGTGGGGTGTGGTGTGGGTGTGGGAGTGGGGGTGGTGTGGGTGTGGGGCTGGTGGGGGTGTGGGTGTCGGGGTATGGGTGTGGGTGTGGTGGGGGTGTGGGTGTGGGGGTGGTGGGAGTGTGGGTGTGGGTGTGGGTGTGGGGTGGTGGGAGTGTGGGTGTGGGTGTGGGTGTGGGTGTGGGTGTGGGTGTGGGGGTGTGGGGTGTGGTGTGGGTGTGGGTGTGGGGGTGGTGTGGGTGTGGGGCTGGTGGGGGTGTGTGTGTGGGGGTATGGGTGTGGGTGTGGTGGGGGTGTGGGTGTGGGGGTGGTGGGAGTGTGGGTGTGGGTGTGGGTGTGGGTGTAGGGGTGTGGATGTGGGTGTGAGTGTGGGGGTGTGGGGTGTGGTGTGGGTGTGGGTGTGGGGGTGGTGTGGGTGTGGGGCTGGTGGGGGTGTGTGTGTGGGGGTATGGGTGTGGGTGCGGTGGGGGTGTGGGTGTGGGGGTGGTGGGAGTGTGGGTGTGGGTGTGGTGTGGGTGTGGGTGTGTGGGTGTGGTTGGGGTGTGGGTGTGTGGGTGTGGGTATGGGGGTGTGGGTGTGGGTGTGTGGGTGTGGGTGTGGGGGTGGTGTGGGTGTGGGGCTGGTGGGGGTGTGTGTGGGGGGGTATGGGTGTGGATGTGGTGGGGGTGTGGGTGTGGGTGTGGTGGGAGTGTGGGTGTGGGTGTGGTGTGGGTGTGGGTGTGTGGGTGTGGTTGGGGTGTGGGTGTGTGGGTGTGGGTATGGGGGTGTGGGTGTGGGTGTGTGGGTGTGGGGGTGTGTGGGAGGTGTGGGTGTGGGTGTGGGTGTGGGGGGTGTGGTGTGGGTATGGGGAGGTGTGGAGGGTGTGGTGTAGATCCTTGGGGGACACCAGAGGTATGGGCGTGGGTACAGAAAGAGAAGCCATTGCCGGTTATTCTCTGGTGACCTGTACATTGGAAAGTAGATTCAGTGTAAGGGAAGGGGAACTGAAAGGGGCGGGTGTGGGGACACCTGACGCTATTGGGTGGATCATGAGGGCCAATCAAAACAGCCGGCATATTGACAGAGGAAAGCAGCATGGGAATAATTGGATAGTTGCTTCAGAGAGATGACACAGGCTCGATGGGCCGAATGGCCCTCTTCTCTGCTGTATTATTCTTACCTTCATTGCAGAAAGATATTTCTACAAAGCTTCCCCAGTTCAATCCTTACACAGGGCCGTCTCTGTTGTTTAACACATAATCGCCCAGCGAGACACATTTAATCACTGATTCCAGTTCCTGTTGCTCTCAGTGAGTGACCTATCCCTTCAACGTGCCCAAGGTGGAGCCAATCCTCACTGTGTCTGTGTGGGTGTGTGTGTGTGATTATTAACTACACATTATACTCTGAGTTCATATAAAGAGCTCCTGTAGCCCAGGCAGTTCAGTGAGGCTCTGAGGAGCTCAGTGGAAGATGAGGAAAGCACAGCTCTTGGTGCTGGTGCTCCTGGTGCTGGGACACATCATCGCTGAAAACTATATTTACGCAGGTCAGTGAATCTCTCAGTCGCCAATCTATGAAACCATTCACAGGAACAGGAATAGGCCATTCACCCATTCAAACATGTGCTGCCATTCGATTGGATCATTGTTGATCTGTATTTAAATCCATTTCTGCAGCTTGGTTCTGGAACATGAACCATACCTTGGTACCAAAACCCTTCAATCTCAGCCTGGGAATGGTTGAAAAGTCGTAAAATTATTATTTAACTTGTGCTCCAACTTTCACAATTGACCCCACGGAACTTAAAATTGTGACAAAATTCTCAGATTTTGCAGGTTTTATTTAGTGTTCAGGTCTCCATATCGCTCGGTGAGACCACACCTGGAGCACTGTGCACAGTTCTGGTACCCATATCACTCAGTTAGACCACATTTTGAACACTTAGCCCAGCTGAGGCTTCCATATCTTTTGGTTAGACTACACTAGGAGCACTGTGTACAGGTCTGCTCTCCATATCCCTTGGTCAGGCCACACTTGGGGCACTGTGCACAGATCTGCTCTCTATATCACTTGGATAGCCAACGCTTGTAGCACTGTGCACAGTTCTGGTCTCTATATCCCTTGGTCAGGCCACACTTGGAGCACTGTGCACTGTTCTGGTCTCTATATCACTTGGATAGCCAACACTTGTAGCACTGTGCACAGTTCTGGTCTCTATATCCCTTGGTCAGGCCACACTTGGAGCACTGTGCACAGGTCTGGTCTCTATATCCCTCGGTCAGACCACACTTGGAGCACTGTGCACAGTTCTGGTCTCTATATCGCTTGGATAGCCAACACTTGGAGCACTGTGCACAGTTCTGGTCTCTATATCACTTGGATAGCCAACACTTGGAGCACTGTGCACAGGTCTGGTCTCTATAACCCTTGGTCAGGCCACACTTGGAGCACTGTGCACAGGTCTGGTCTGTATATCATTTGGTTTGGGCTCACTTGGAGCACTGTGCAGAGTTGAGGTCTCCATATTCCTCAGTTAGACCGCAGTTGGAACACTGGGCAGTGTTGAGGCCTCCATATCCTTTGGTTAGACGACACCCGGAGCACTGTGTCCCGTTCTGGTCTCCATATCTCTTGGTGAGGCCACATTGGAGCCCTGTTTACAGTTCTGCTCTCCATATCCCTCGGTTAGAACACATTTGCACCACACATTGAACGCTGTGAGTAGTCCTGTTCTCTATGAGCTTTTTTGAGACTGCACAGACCAAACAGGCAATAGTGCAATATCGTTATGAGGCAGTGAAAGGGGGACTTCAACATTTCGGGTGACACATAATAAATGTTTGAGTGAGAGTCGAGGGTCCTTACTGGTGGCATCAACAGCGGATTCCTTTCTGCATTTCAGGGTTTTTCTCTGCATGTGAAAGAATTAAAGTGGGGAGCTGTCGATCGGGACTGTGCCGCAGAAATGAGGGTTTCAATCAGGGCAAGTGCTATTGGTGGACTGGATGCTGTCTGCTGAAGCGAAACATAAAAGGACCAATCAGGGATGGGAAACCAAGGCCAGTGACTCCAGCCCCAACTCCAAGGCCCGTGACTCCAGCACCGTCTAGAGACTCCACGGACTGTGTAGGGCCCGTGCCCCCTGATCCACTGGTTCCTGGATCATGTGAATAAAACTGGCTGCGTTGGTCACCGCCTCTTGTGTGTGTCTCATTTCTCTCTCAGGCAGTGGGCAGCCTGGCACACAGCGGCACAATGCCAGATGGTTCTCTTACCAAGGGAGAGGGTGGGCAGGATCTCGGACAGGGCACTGCAGGGTCTGGGGGGTGAGCTACAGAGGGTGAAGGATGTCCTGAACGGAGAAGCACCAAGGGCACTGCCTCACCCTCCTGAGCCTCTCCCCCAACATCAGTTGGTGCCTCTATTCCTGTTCTCACATCCTCTTCCCTCTCCCCCTCCAGGCTGGGGGACCTGTTGCAAGATGCCAATGACCAAGGTCTGGCATCATTCCAGCGAGCCCGAGTAGGTGCCCAACATGGTCGAGCAGCCCAACAGTGACCCTATTGAGGTGATGCCTGTTTGAGATGCTGGATTCGGAACCTGTGCCGAATGTGGCGTTGGATACTTAACTAAGATGGATTTACTGCTCCAAGTGCAGCCGAACAGAGGGATATGGAGACCAGAACTGTGCACAGTGCTCCAGATGTGGTCCAAACGAGGCATATGGAGACCAGAACTGTGCACAGTGCTCCAGATGTGGTCCACACGAGGCATATGGGGACCAGAACTGTGCACAGTGCTCTAAGTGTGGACTAACCGAGCGATATAGTGAACAGAACTGTGCACAGTGCTCCAAGTGTTGTCCAAACAAGGGGTATGTACGCCAGCACTGTGCACAGTGTTCTTAGTGTGGACTAACCGAGCAATATAGTGAACAGAACTGTGCACAGTGCTCCAATTGTTGTCCAAACAAAGGGTATGTACGCCAGAACTGTGCACAGTGCTCCAATTGTAGCCAGGCCAAGGGAAATGGAGACCATAACTGTGCCCAGTGCTTCACATTTGGTGTAGCCGAGGGATCTGGAGCCCATAACTATTCACAGGGCTCCAAGTGTCATCAGGCGAGGAATATGGAGGGCAAAACTCTGCACAGTGCTCCGAGTGTGGTCTGACTGAGGGATTTGGAACCAGAACAGTGCACAGTGCTCCATGTTTGGCTAGCCGAAGGCATATGGAGAACGGAACTGTGTACAATGTTCCAAATGTGGACAAACCAAGGAATATGGAGTCCAGAACTTTTCCACTGTGCTCCACATGAGTTCTAAAAGCAGGATATGGAGAGCAGAACTGTACACAGTGCTCAGAGACTGATCTATCCTTTGTAGGGCCAGTGTATCACTCACTTCTCCCAATGAGACCATGATCCTTCTCTGGTGTGACTGAGCTCACAAAGAGGTACAGCCTCTACCCTCCCCTTCTAGAGAACCTAGTTCCTCTCCCACCAGACCCCTGACATCTTAATTGCCGCCACACTTGGTACATCCAATCCTGGAATTCTGCTCTGGATTACCTCATTCCCACAACCCCTATCCATTCCCTCTTCCCAGGGGTCCTGTCTTTGTTTATCCCTCACTGCCGTCTATCTGCATGGACTGAATGGGCCGAATGGCTTCCTGAGCCGTGATGACTCTCTGAACCTCCCTTTAATGGGTCTTCAATTGTCTCCCAGTGATGGGCATTAGCTGGAGACTAAACTACTCTCCTGTATCCAGGATTGGGATGAAAGGTTGGAGATGTCTGGAATGCAATGTGTGGATAAAGAGTTCCATGTCGGCCATCAGAGTTGAAGCACAAATCAGTCACTTTGAGCAGTTTACCGGCCTGTTAAATATTTCCCTGGAACACGGAACTGAGCGGACACCAGGTGCCATCCTGTCTGACAGCCTTGAACAAGGTGTGAGGATCTGACAGGAATGAATCAGCACAGGATAGAGTCCAGCAGCTCACTGCCCATCTGTGTGGACAATACACAGGCTTTAATCTTCTAAATATCCTCAGCAGCCCCTCCAGGGCTCTCACATCCCCCCTCATGTGTGGTGATCAGAGCTGGATGTATTAATCTAGCTGTGGCCTAACCAGGGCTTTATCATTGTTCAGAGTATCTTCCACTAATTTTGTCCCCAATACCGGTATTTTTGAGAGTCAGGTAATGACCATCGGCAACAAGGGAGAATCGAACCATCGTCCCTTGACATTCAATGCCATTACCATCACTGAATCCCCCACTAACTTCATCCTGGGGGTTACCATTGACCAGAAACTGAACTGGACCAGCCATATAAATACTGTGGCTACAATAGCAGGTCAGAGGCTGGGAATCCTGTGGAGAGTAACTCACTTGATGACTCCCCAAAGCATGTTCACCTTGTTCAGGGGTGTGTGTGTGGGGTGAAGTGGACTTGTGGGTGTTGGGGTGGTTGGAGTGTGGGGGTGGTGTCGGTGTGGGTGTGTGGGTGTGTTTGTGGGGGCTGTGGGTGTGGGGGTGTGGGTGTGGGGGGCATTGCGTGTGTGAATGTGGGGCTGGTGGGGGTGTAGGTGTGTGGGTGGTGGGGGTGTGGGTGTGGTGGGGGTGTGGGTGTGTAGGTGGTGTGGGTGTGGGTGTGGGTGTGGTGGGGGTGTGGGTATGGGGAGGTGTGGAGGGTGGGGTGTAGATCCTTGGGGGACACCAGAGGTATGGGTGTGGGAACAGAAAGAGAAGCCATTGCCGGTTATTCTCTGGTGACCTGTACATTGGAAAGTAGATTCAGTGTAAGGGAAGGGGAACTGAAAGGGGCGGGTGTGGGGACACCTGACGCTATTGGGTGGATCATGAGGGACAATCAAAATAGCCGGCATATTGACAGAGGAAAGCAGTGTGGGAATAATTGGATAGTTACTTCAGAGAGATGACACAGGCTCGATGGGCTGAATGGCCCTCTTCTCTGCTGTATTATTCTTACCTTCATCGCAGAAAGATATTTCTACAAACCTTCCCCAGTTCAATCCTTACACAGGGCCGTCTCTGTTGTTTAACACATAATCGCCCAGCGAGACACATTTAATCACTGATTCCAGTTCCTGTTGCTCTCAGTGAGTGACCTATCCCTTCAACGTGCCCAAGGTGGAGCCAATCCTCACCGTGTCTGTGTGGGTGTGTGTGTGTGATTATTAACTACACATTATACTCTGAGTTCATATAAAGAGCTCCTGTAGCCCAGGCAGTTCAGTGAGGCTCTGAGGAGCTCAGTGGAAGATGAGGAAAGCACAGCTCTTGGTGCTGGTGCTCCTGGTGCTGGGACACATCATCGCTGAAAACTATATTTACGCAGGTCAGTGAATCTCTCAGTCGCCAATCTATGAAACCATTCACAGGAACAGGAATAGGCCATTCACCCACTCAAACATGTGCTGCCATTCGATTGGATCATTGTTGATCTGTATTTAAATCCATTTCTGCAGCTTGGTTCTGGAACATGAACCATACCTTGGTACCAAAACCCTTCAATCTCAGCGTGGGAATGGTTGAAAAGTTGGTAAATTATATATATTTTTGTTTACTTGTGCTACAGCCTCCACAATTGACCCCACGGAATCAAAATTACAACAAAATTCCAAGATATTGCAGGTTTTTACCACAGTTGAGGTCTGCATATCCCACAGTTAGACCACACTCAGAGTACTGTGCACAGTTCCGATCTCCATATCCCACAGTTAGACCACACCCGGAGCACTGTGCACAGTTACGATCTCCATAACCCACAGTTAGATCACACTCGGAACACTGTGCACAGTTCCGATCTCCATATCCCACAGTTAGACCACACTCGGAGCACTGTGCACAGTTCCGATCTCCATATCCCTCAGTTAGACCACACCCGGAGCACTGTGCACAGTTCCGATCTCCATATCCCTCAGTGAGACCACACTTGGAGCACCGTGCACAGTTCCAATCTCCATATCCCTCAGTGAGACCACACTTGGAGCACCGTGCACAGTTCCAATCTCCATATCCCACAGTTAGACCACACTCGGAGCACTGTGCACAGTTACGATCTCCATATCCCACAGTTAGACCACACCCGGAGCACTGTGCACAGTTCCGATCTCCATATCCCTCAGTGAGACCACTCTTGGAGCACCGTGCACAGTTCCAATCTCCATATCCCTCAGTGAGACCACACTTGGAGCACCGTGCACAGTTCCGATCTCCATATCCTTCAGTTAGACCACACCCGGAGCACTGTGCACAATTCCGATCTCCATATTCCTCAGTTAGACCACACCCGGAGCACTGTGCACAGTTCCGATCTCCATATCCCTCAGAGAGACCACACTTGGAGCACCGTGCACAGTTCTGGTCTCCATATCCCTCAGTTAGACCACACTTGGAGCACCGTGCACAGTTCTGGTCTCCATATCCCTCAGTTAGACCACACTTGGAGCACCGTGAACAGTTCTGGTCTCCATATCCCTCAGTTAGACCACACTTGGAGCACCGTGCACAGTTCTGGTCTCCATCTCCCTCAGTTAGACCACACTTGGAGCACCGTGAACAGTTCTGGTCTCCATATCCCTCAGTTAGACCACACCCGGAGCACTGTGCACAGTTCAGATCTCCATATCCCTCAGAGAGACCACACTTGGAGCACCGTGCACAGTTCCAATCTCCATATCCCTCAGTGAGACCACACTTGGAGCACCGTGCACAGTTCTGGTCTCCATATCCCTCAGTTAGACCACACTTGGAGCACCGTGCACAGTTCTGGTCTCCATATCCCTCAGTTAGACCACACCTGGAGCACCGTGAACAGTTCTGGTCTCCATATCCCTCAGTTAGACCACACTTGGAGCACCGTGAACAGTTCCGATCTCCATATCCCTCAGTTAGACCAGACTTGGAGCACTGTGCACAGTTCTGGTCTCCATATCCCTCAGTTAGACCAGACTTGGAGCACTGTGCACAGTTCTGGTCTCCATATCCCTCAGTTAGACCAGACTTGGAGCACTGTGCACAGTTCTGGTCTCCATATCCCTCAGTTAGACCACACTTGGAGCACTCTGCAGAGTTGAGCTCTCCGTATCCCTCAGTGAGGCCACACTTGGAGCACTGTGCACAGTTGAGGTCTCCATATTCCTCAGTTACATCACACATGGAGATCTGTGAAAATTTCTGGCCTCCAGATCTCTTGGTGAGGCCACACTCGGAGCACTGTGCACATGTCTGGCCTCCATATTCACTAGTGAGGCCACACTCGGAGAACTGTGCACATGTCTGGCCTGCACATCCCTTGGTTAGACAACACTTGGGTCACTGTGCAGAGTTCTGCTCTCCAGGTCGCTTGGTTAAGCCAACCATCGAACGCTGTGAGTAGTCCTGTTCTCCATGTCTTTTGCCTTGTCCTTAAAGACCAAACTAACGATAGTGCAATAAAGATTAAGGTGATGTATAATAAATGTTTGAACGAGAGTCGAGGGTCCTTACTGGTGGCATCAACAGCAGATTCATTTCCGCATTTCAGGTTCATTCATTCCATGTTGGAAAATACGATGGGGCACCTGTCGATGGGGGAACTGCCGCAGAAACGAGGGTTTGATACGGAACAAGTGCTATTGGGTGTATGAATGCTGCGTTGTGAAGCGTATCATAAAAGGAGGAATAATGTCTGGGTCAGCAAGGCCCGTCACTCCAGCACCGACTTGAGGCTCCACGGACTGTGTAGGGCCCGTGCCCCCTGACCCACTGGTTCCTGGATCATGTGAATAAAACTGGCTGCGTTGGTCACCGCCTCTTGTCTGTGTCTCATTTCTCACTCGGATCGGTGTGTCTCCACATTGACAGGGAGGGAAGGGGGAGGTCAGACAATGGCAGGGCCACATTCAGGTCCTGTAGCTCCAGCATAATCATTTTCACAGAGTCATGTCTCAGAGCCATTGTCCCAGACGTATCCATCACCATCCCTGGGTATGTCCCTGTCCCACCGGCAGTGACTCAGTGCTCTGCAGGCGGGAGGGAGTTTCCATTGGAGTCCTCAATATTGACTCATGACATCAGGTCAAACATGGGCAAGAAAATGGCTCCTTCTGATTCTCGTCTACTGCCCTCCCTCAGCCGATGATCCAGCACAAGTGCTCTTGGAGTAAAGGGCTGTTTGTCAGATTGGAGCATGTAGACAGTGCTGTTCCCCCAATTACTGACATCAGGAATACGGTGACATTCCAAAACTTGTCGATGAAACAATACTTGAAGTCATGGCAACCAGTGAGGACGATAGATATCGATGGAAACAGGACGTAGATAGGAGGGCAGAATGGGCAGAAAAGTGGCAGATGGAATTTTGTAGAGAGGGGTATGAGGTGATGCATTTTGACAGAAGGAACAGGGAGAGGCATTATGGGCTACATGACACAATGTTAAAGAGCGTTCAGAGACAGAGGGATATGGGGTGTTCTGAAATGTTATCTTTGACATTTGGCAGGGCAGGATGAGAGAGCAGTTAGTGAAGCGTGGAGGGTATTGGGCTCCATTGCTTAAAATTCATTCATGGAATGTGGGCATCGCTGGCTAGGCCAGCATTTAATGCCCCTCCCAAATTGCCCCTTGAGAAGGTGGTGGTGAGCAGCTGCAGTCCCTGTGGTGTAGGTACATCCACAGCGCTGTTAGGGAGGGAGTTCCAGGATTTTGACCCAGCGACAGTGAAGGAACAACCGATATATTTCCAAGTCAGAATGGTGAGTGGCTCAGAGGGGAACTTCCAGGTGGTGGTGTTCCCATGTGTCTGCTGCCCTTGTCCTTCTAGATGGTAGAGGAGGTGGATTTGGGCAGCGCTATCGAAGGAGTCTTGGTGAGTTGCTGCAGTGCATCTTGTAGATGGTACACACACTGCTGCTACTGTGTGTCGGTGGTGGAGGGAGTGAATGTTTGTGGATGGGGTGCTGATCAAGTGGGACTGCTTTGTCCCGGATGGTGTCGAGCTTCTTGAGTGTTGTGGGAGCTGCACTCATCCAGGCAAGTGGGGAGTATTCCATCATAGTCCTGACTGGTGCATTGTAGATGGTGGACAGGCTTTGTGGAGACAGGAGGTGAGTTACTCTCCACAGGATTCCCAGCCTCTGACCTGCTATTGTAGCCACAGTGTTTATACGGCTGGTCCAGTTCAGTTTCTGGTCAATGGTAACCCCCAGGATGAAGTTAGTGGGGGATTCAGTGATGGTAATGGCATTGAATGTCAAGGGGCGATGGTTAGATTCTCTCTTGTTGCAGATGGTCATTACCTGACACACAAAAATACAGGTATTGGGGACAAAATCAGGGGAAGATACTCTGAACAATGATAAAGCCCTGGTTAGGCCGCAGCTAGATTAATACATCCAGCTCTGATCACCACACATGAGGGGGGATGTGAGAGCCCTGGAGGGGCTGCTGAGGGTATTTAGAAGATTAAAGCCTGTGTATTGTCCACACAGATGGGCAGTGAGCTGCTGGACCCTATCCTGTGCTGATTCATTCCTGTCAGATCCTCACACCTTGTTCAAGGCTGTCAGACAGGATGGCACCTGGTGTCCGCTCAGTTCCGTGTTCCAGGGAAATATTTAACAGGCCGTTAAACTGCTCAAAGTGACTGATTTGTGCTTCAACTCTGATGGCCGACATGGAACTCTTTATCCACACATTGCATTCCAGACTCTCCAACCTTTCATCCCACTCCTGGATACAGGAGAGTAGTTTAGTCTCCAGCTAATGCCCATCACTGGGAGACAATTAAACACCCAATTAAGGTAGATTCATTGGGTCATCACGGCTCAGGAGGGCATTCGGCCCATCCAGGCAATGCAGATAGACGGCAGTGAGGGATCAATGAGGACAGGGGCCCTGGGAAGAGGAAATTTATAGAGAGTTGTGTGAATGAGGTAGTAGAGAGCAGATTTTCCGGGGTTAGAGGAACTGAGTGGGGAGAGAAATAAGATGTGATGGGGTGGGTGGGAGAGGAGATAGGGGTTTTGGAATGAGGGGTGGAGACTTTATCTCTGGGTGAGCTCAGTCACACAAGAGAAGGATCAGGGTCTCATTGGGAGCAGTGAGTGATACACTGTCCCTACAAAGGATAGGCCACACGTGGAGCACTGTGCACAGTTCTTATCTCTGTATCGCTCAGTTAGACCACACTTAGAGCACTGTGCACCGTTCAGGCCTCTATATCCCGTGGTCTGACACACCTGGAGCACTGTGCACAATTCTGCTCTCCATATCCCTCGATTGGACCACAACTGCATTACTGCGCACAGTGTTGATCTTCATATCCCTCGGTTGACCACGCTTGGGCACTGTTCACAATTCTGGTCTCCAAATCCTTGGTTGGACTACACCAGGGCACTGTGTACAGTTCTGGTCTTCATATCCCTCATTTAGATGACATTTGGTGCACTGTGGGCAATCCTGCTTCCCATTTCCCTTTATCTGGCCACACCTGGATCACTGGGCACAGTTCTGGTCTCCAAATCCCATGGCCTGGCCACACCTGGAGCACTGGGAAAAGTTCTGGTCTCCAAATCCCTCCGTTAGACCACACTCCGAGCACTGTGCACAGTTCTGGCATCCACATCACTCAGTTGGAGACACTTTGAGCACTGTGCACAGTTTTGTACTGCATATCTCTCGGTTCACCGGATTCAGAGAACTGTGCTCAGTTTTGCCCTCCATATCCATCTGTTGATGACACTTGGTGCCCGAGATACTGTTGCAGTCTCCATATCCTTTGGCCTGGCTGCACTTGGAGCACTGTGCACAGCTCTGGTCTCCATATCCCTCCGTTAGACCACGTTTGTCGCACTGTGCACAGTTCTGGTCCCTAAATCGCACCGTTAGACCATACACGGAGCACTGGGCATAGTTTTGGCCTCCATATCCATTGCTTGATGACACTTGGAGCACTGTGCAGAGTTCTGGACTCCATATCTCTCAGTTGGTCCCCACTCGAAGCACTGTGTTCAGTTCTGCTCTCTATTACGCTTGGTTAGACCACCCATCGAATGCTGTGAGTAGTCCTGTTCTCCAAGTCCTTTGTCTAGGCCTCACAGACCAAACTGATGATAGTGCAATATCAGGATGTGGCAGTGAAAGGGGGACTTCACCATTTAGGGTGATACATAATAAATGTTTGAGTGAGAGTCGAGGGTCCTTATTGGTGGTATCAACAGCAGATTCCTTTCTGCATTTCAGGAGTTGTCTCCGCATGTGACAGAATTAAAGGGGACGCCTGTCAATGGGGACAGTGCTGCAGAAACAAGGGTTTGACACACCACAACTGCTATTGGTTGTATGAATGCTGCGTGGTGAAGCGTATCATAAAAGGAGGAATCACGTTTGGGTCAGAAAGGCCCGTGACCCCAGCACTGTCTAGAGGCTCCACGGACTGTGTAGGGCCCATGCCCCCGACCCACTGGTTCCTGGATCATGTGAATAAAACTGGCTGCGTTGGTCACCGTCTCTTGTCGGTGCCTCATTTCTCACTCGGAACGGTGTGTCTCCACATTGACAGGGAGGGAAGGGGGATGTCAGACAATGGCAGGGCCACATTCAGGTCCTGTAGCTCCAGCATAATCATTTTCACAGAGTCATGTCTCAGAGCCATTGTCCCAGACGTGTCCATCACCATCCCTGGGTATGTCCCTGTCCCACCGACAGTGACTCAGTGCTCTGCAGGCGGGAGGGAGTTTCCATTGGAGTCCTCAATATTGACTCATGACATCAGGTCAAACATGGGCAAGAAAATGGCTCCTTTTGATTCTCGTCTACTGCCCTCCCTCAGCCGATGATCCAGCACAAGTGCTCTTGGAGTAAAGGGCTGTTTGTCAGATTGGAGCATGTAGACAGTGCTGTTCCCCCAATTACTGACATCAGGAATACGGTGACATTCCAAAACTTGTCGATGAAACAATACTTGAAGTCATGGGAGAGGCATTATGGGCTAGATGACTGACTCCAGCTCACCTTCCTGATTCTCTCCTCCTCCAACAGCTGGTACTGCCCTCCCCTGGCCTCACCCCCTCCTCCCGTTCCCCCTCCCAACCAGGCGGAGCTCCCAGCATGATGTCTGAGAGTGTGGTGGAGACAGGGTCAATCGAGTGGTTAGGATCTGGAACGCACTGTCTGAGAGTGTGGGGGAGACAGGGTCAATCGAGTGGTTAGGATCTGGAACGCACTGTCTGAGAGTGTGGTGGAGACAGGGATAATCGAGTGGTTAAGATCTCGGGGAATGCACTGTCTGAGAGTGTGGTGGAGACAGGGTCAATCGAGATGTTAGGATTTGGGGGAATGCACTGTCTGAGAGTGTGGGGGAGACAGGGTCAATCGAGTGGTTAGGATCTGGAATGCACTGCCTGAGAGTGTGGTGGAGACAGGGATAATCGAGAGGTTAGGATCTGGAATGCACTGTCTGAGCATGTGGTGGAGACAGGGTTAATCGAGTGGTTAGGATCTGGAACGCACTGTCTGAGAGTGTTGTGGAGACAGGGTTAATCGAGTGGTTAGAATCTGGAATGCACTGTCTGAGAGTGTGGTGGAGACAGGTATAATCGAGTGGTTAGGATCTGGAATGCACTGTCTGAGAGTGCAGTGGAGACAGGGTCAATCGAGTCGTTAGGTTCTGGGATGCACTGTCTGAGAGTGTGGTGGAGACAGGGTCAATCGAGTCATTAGGTTCTTGGATGCACTGTCTGAGAGTGTGGTGGAGACAGGGTCAATCGAGTGGTTAAGAATTGGAATGCACTGTCTGAGACTGTGGTGGAGACAGGGTCATTTGAGTGGTTAGGAACTGGAATGCACTGTCTGAGAGTGTGGTGGAGACAGGGTCAATCGAGTGCTTAGGAACTGGAATGCACTGTCTGAGAGTGTGGGGGAGACAGGGGTTAATCGAGACGTTAGGATCTAGAATGCACTGCCTGAGAGTGGTGGAGACAGGGTTACTCGAGAGGTTAGGATCTGGAATGCACTGCCTGAGAGTGTGGTGGAGACAGGGTTAATGGAGTGGTTCGGATCTGGGATGCACTGTCTGAGAGTGTGGTGGAGACAGGGTCAATCGATTGGTTAAGATCTGGAATGCACTGTCTGAGATTGTGGTGGAGACAGGGTTAATCGAGAGGTTAGGATTTGGAATGCACTGTCTGAGAGTTTGGGAGAGACAGGGATAATTGAGAGGTTAGGATCTGGGGGAATGCACTGTCTGAGAGTGTGGTGGAGAGAGGGTTAATCGAGAGGTCAGGATCTGGGGGAATGCACTGTCCGAGAGTGTGGTGGAGACAGGGTCAATCGAGTGGTTAAGATCTGGAACGCACTGTCTGAGAGTGTGGGGGAGACAGGATCAATGGAGTGGTTCAGATCTGGACCGCACTGCCTGAGAGTTTAGGGGAGACAGGGTCAATCAAGTGGTTAGGATCTGGGGGAATGCACTGTCTGAGAGTTTGGGGGAGACAGGGTCAATTGAGTGGTTCGGATCTGGAACGCACTGTCTGAGAGTGTGGTGGAGACAGGGTCAATCGAGTGGTAAGGATCTGGGGGGATGCACTGTCTGAGAGTGTGGTGGAGACAGGGTCAATCGAGGGGTTAGGATCTGGAACCTGCCTTTGAGTGGTGCTACCTGATTGGCTAACAGCTTTTCGATTGATTGAGAAAGAAGTCAGTAATCGGCTGATTGGCTGAGAATGGAACCAGCTTGTTGTTCTCAGTTGTTGTTATTTCTCCAGTAATTGAATAATTAATGTAAGCAGATATTGTCCACTTTCTGGAACTTGTCTCTGACCGTGATCTGAGTCACCTCATGAATAAATGTCTTTTGTGCAGCAACTTAAAATCATCTGCACTATCCCTGCTTGTCCAAATATGAAACAGATTCATTGCAATCTGTTCCTGAAATATGGGAATAAAAGAGCCCCCCGAACCACCCACCTCACCCCTCACAGGTGAATATCCCACCGGCACCTCCTCCCTATGGTTCACTGACTCTGTGACCTGTGTCGATTGGGAGTCTGTGCAGAAATATTCCATTCATGACCTGTAAACATTGGGAGCCGCCTCTCGGCTGTTCTCAGCCATGTTCCTTCGTCATTAAGTGAATAATTGATATAACCGGATATGTCACCCCCCCATTTGGACCGGCTCTCTGAACGTGGACTGAGTCACCCCATGAATAAATGTGTTTGTGCAGCAACTTCAATCCTGCAGAGTCACTCCGACTTGTTGAAATATTTATTCAGACGCGCTGTAATCCTTGGGGGCTGTTCCTGTAATGGTATAATAGAAGAATTCAAACACTTTCACCCACCACGGTGAGATGAAGCTGCCCGAGATGCTGAAGAGCAAAATCACAGACGTTCTCCTCCTCTCCACCTCTGGGTCACTGTGATTCTCTCCCTGACTCTGTCCGCTCAGTCCCCCCTTACTGACTCGATTGGCCACTGAAATGTGTCTGACTGTCAGAGCGTTGATAAACAGAATTAAAGCGAATGGGAGCGCTGGGGTTAAAACTGTATCAAAACAGTGAAATCCCAGCCACCTGGGATCAGTATAAATGCCCGGCATGGTATAAAGGAACCAGGGTACATTGTCGATCATCACTCCAGCTTCCTGTGTAAAGTGGTGCGGGATGTGTTTTAAACAGTGCAGGATGCCGGTTGTTGCCAGGACCACAGCCGCCGTTTTCCCGGTGCAATATTTTGTTCTCAGTTTCTGCCAACAAATGGCCACAAATCGGTCAAAGGAGAAAGTGAGGGTGAACCAGACAGAACAGTCTGTGGCTGCACGAGTCAGGACAGCGAGAACTCTACACACAGGGGTGATGTTCAGGAAGCAACATGGGGAAATAATAATAAATGACCCTCCACAGTCTGACCTCAGTGATAATGAGCAGTAGGTCTGTCGTTGCCATGGCCACCAGGTAGCGAATGATGCAGTTGGAGAGCCCACGCTTTCCCCGGGTTAGGATCACAATTGCCAGTAAATTAACTGTAAGAGAGAGAAGGGGAAAGAGACTGGAAATTAACTGACCGAACATTCGCTCTGTCTGCAAGGACAGTAAGGGCAAGATTATGTTCCAAAATAGTTCATATGGGACCGTGTGAGAGACGACAATTTGAAAATTATTATCCACATCCCACTCCAGGCCTTCACCATCCGGTGAAATTCCAAGTTAACAAAGTCAGACCGGGGAACATTCAGCAGGATGGGTTCGGAAATACCGAACAGAAACAGGCCGTGCGTGGTAAGCAGCTCATTTCAGTGCTGATGATCCACTCGCACCTCCGCTCAGGTTTCCTCAGTTAAATCTGACATCGTAACCCTCTATTCCTCAACATCTTTACCAAATCTCCTCTGAGCCTTCTTCCCTTCAAGGAGAACAGTCCCAACCTCTCCAATCTATCCACATAGTAGAAGTTTCTCATCCCTGGAAACTTTCTTCTAAACCTCTGCTGCACTCTCTCCAATGTGTTCCAATTCTCTCTCTATTATGAAGCCCAGAACTTTGTCCAATATTCCAGCTGAGGTCTCATAAGTACATAGGAACTAGGAGCAGGAGTAGGCAATTCAGCCCCTCGAGCCTACCCCTCTATTCAATACCAACATGGCTGATCTCATTATGGTCCCAACTACAATTTCCTGCCCTCTCCCCATAACCTTTCAACCCATTACTAATTAAAAATCTGTCTATCTTCTCCTTAAATTTATTCAGCGTCCCGGCATCCACTCCACCCTGAGGTAGTGAATTCCACAGATTCACCACTCTTTGAGAAAAAGTAATTCCTCCTCATCTCGGATTTAAATCTACCACCCCTTAGCCTAAACTGTGGCCTCTCATTCTAGAATGCCCCACAAAGGGGAAACATCCACTCCATGTCTACTTTGTCTATCACCTTTAGCATCTTATATACCTCAATTAGATCTCCTCTCATCCTTCTAAACTCTAGTGAGTATAGGCCTAAACTGCTCAATTTCTCCTCATAAGACAAGCCCCGCATCTCTGGAATCAATCTAGTGAACCTCCTCTGAACCGCCTCCAATACAACTACATCCTTCCTCAAGTAAGGGGACCAAAACTGTGCACAGTACTCCAGGTGGGGTCTCACCAGTGCCTTGTCCAGTTGCAACAACACTTCCCTGTTTTTTCACTCTATTCCTTTAGCAGTAAATGCCAAAATTGCATTTGCCTTCCTTATTACCGGCTGTACCTGCAGACCAGCTTTTAGTGATTCATGCACGAGGACACCCAGATCCCTCTGCACTGAAGCATTCTGAAGTTTCTCTCCATTTAAATAATAAGCCGCCTCTTTATTCTTCTGAACAAAATGGATAACCTCACACTTATCCAGGTTAAACTCCATCTGCCAAATTTTGGCCCATTCCCCTAACCTGTCCATATCCATTTGTAAGTTTCTTATTTATTCATTGCAACTCACTTTCCCACCTATTTTGGTGTCATCTGCAAATTTAGCTGTAGTACCTTCTATCCCCGAATCCAAGTCAATAATATGGATTGTTAACAGTTGTGGCCCAAGGACCCCACCCTGTGGCACCCCACTAGTTACAGCTTGCTATCCAGGAACATATCTATTTAACCCGACTCTCTGCTTCCTGCTTTGAGCCAATCCTCTATCCCAGCTGATATTTTACCCTGAACTCCGTCTGCTCTCACCTTGTGTATGAATCTTGCGTTCAGCACACTACCAAAGGCCTAATGGAAGGCCAGATATACTATCCCCACAGAATCCCCATAATCCACTGTGCATGTCGCATCTTCAAAAAACTCTGAAAATTAATCAAACAGGATTGACTCTCTATAAAACCAGGCTGACTCTGATGGATTACATTCTGACTTTCCAAATGCCCCATTTCTACTTCCTTAATAATGGATTCCATCAATTTCCCAACAACAGATGTTAAACTAACCTCTATAGTTCCCTACTCCCTGCCTCCCCCTCCCCCTCTCCCCTTTTTGAATCAGGGTGTTATATTAACATGTTTCCAATCCACTTTAACTTTCCAGAATCCGGGGAATTTTGGAATATTATAGCCAGTGCATCCCGTCCCTCCACTGCCGCTTCCTTTCAGACTCGAGGATTTAGGCCATCAAGTGCTTGAGACTCATCACCCTTTAATCCTATGAACTCCCCATTCCCATCGTCCAAGGGACCAATAATCACTTTAGCTCCTCCCTTTTGTTTCATATACTTGTCGATGCTTTTGTTATCAGGTTTTACATTTTGAGCTTTTTTTTATAATTTACCTTTGCTCCTTTTATAATTTGTTTTTAGTAACCCTCTGTTGATCTTTAAAAGTTTCCCAATTTCCCAGCCTGCAGTTTGGTGTGCCTAGTTTTTGCCTTTGTGTTATCTTTAACTTCCTTGCTTAGCCATGGATGCTTTTTCCCCCTCTTACTATCTTCCTGCCTCTTTGGGATATATTTTACTCGGGAGGAATTGAACATCTCCTTAAATACCTGCTACTGTTCATCAGCTGTCCTACCGTGTAGCCTTCCTGCCCAGTCCACTAGGGCCAAATCTGCCCTCAGGCCTATGTAGTTACCTTTGTTTAACTCCAGAATATTAGGGTGGGACTCAGGTTTCTCCCTCTCAAACTGAACCTGAAATTCCATCACGTTATGATCACTCTTCCCTGGAGGGCCCTTTACTATGAGATCATTAATTAATCCCACCTTATTATACAAAACCAAACCCAGAACAGCCTGCTCCCTGGTTGGTTCCACAACATGTTATCTGAGAAACAATCTCTCCTACACTCTATGAACTCTCCCTCGAGGCTATCCTTGCCAATTTGATTAGTCCAGTCTATTTGCATGTTAAAATCACCCATGATTATTGCCGTGCCTTTCTTACGTGCTCCCGCTATTTCCCGGTTTATACTGTGCCCTGCTGCTGAACGACTGTTTGGGGAACTATAGATTACTCCCACCAGGGATGTCTTTCACATGCTAAATCTTATTTCTACCCAGAATGACTCCACATGTTGCTCTCCAGTGCCTATATCATTCCCCACTATAGCACTGATCTCTTCCTTTACTAACAGAGCTACACCACCTCCTTTTCTTTCCTGCCTCTTCTTCTGAAACACTGAGGAACCCTTGGATGTTCAACTCCCAAACCTGTTCTCCCTGTAACCACGTCTCAGTAATCGCCACCAGGTCAAACCATTTTACCTCTATTTGCGCTGTTAATTCATTAGTTTTATTCTGAACGCTACGCACATTCAGATACAAAGCCTTTAAGTTTGCCCTATTATCAATTTTCCCTCCTCGTATATGACTCTTTGGTGCCATATGGCGTTCACACACTCTGTCCCTTCCTTTCACTTTTTGGTAACAACCAGCCTTGTCACTAACCTGCACTCTTACCCTCTGCAGATTATTTGGTTTTTTATATATTTCCATGCAACTGGACTCTACCCCCCCCCCGCCCCGACTATTTTGTTTGTAGGCCGATCGATGACCCTAGTTAGCGATTGGCCAGGACACTGGCCCCAGCAGGATTTAAGTGGAGCCCATTTCAACGGAATAGCTCCCTCTTCCCCCAGTACTGGAGCCAATTTCCCATGAATTTGAACCCATTTCTCCCACACCAAACGTTGAGCCACATATATATCTCATCAACCTTGTTGACCCTGTGTCAGTCAGCTCATGGCTCAGGTAGTAATCCAGAGATTATTACCCTTTAGGTTCTGCTTGTTTAATATAGCCCCTAGCTGCTCGTGTTCCCGCAGAATAACCTTTATCCTCGTACTACCTACACCGTTTGTACCTACGTGGAGCAGGACAACTGGATCTTTCCCCCTCCCACTCCCAGTCCCTCTGCAGCCCAGGTGAGATATCCATAAACCCGGCACCAGGTAGACAACACAGTCTTCGGAGCTCTTGATCCCGGTTACAGAGAACAGTATACATTCCCCTAACTATACTGTTTCCGATTACAGCTACAATTCTATTTCCCCCACCACCCCCACTTGAATGGGTCCCAGTACCACAGTGCTAAGGTCAGTTTGCTGATCTCCCCCCCTACAGACACCTCTCTGGTTCACACAGAGGGCAAGTATCTCGAACCTGTTGGATAAGGGCAAGGGCTGAGGCTCCTGTATTGCTACCTCCTGGATCACTCTACCTGCCCCATTCATAGTCACACCCTCCTGTCCCTGACCACTGGCCGAATTTAAGGTAGTCAATCTAAGGAGTGTGACTGTCTCCAGAAACACAGCCTCCAGGTAACGCTTTCCCTCCCTGATGTGTCGCAGTGTCCGAAGCTCAGACTCCAGCCCATCAGCTCTGAGCCGGAGTTCCTCGAGCAGCCAACACTTGCTACAGGTGTGGTCACTTGGAACCACAATGGGGTCCACCAGCGCCCACATCCTGCAGCTACAACACATCGCCTGGCCCTGCCTCTCGATCTTATTTAATTAGATATTCAATGTGTCCTTAAATTCCCTACTGGTCTTTACATTATCGACGTGAAAAGTATTTCTCATTGGTGCCTTTAACCTGAAAACAAATTAGAATAGAAATTGAGAATACACATCTTAACAACAACTGGAACCCACTCTCTCTGCTGAGCTGAAGGCGAAGTGTTGGGCCTCTGATCTTGTGCCCCAGTGGTCACCTTTAATCTGAAATAAACTTAGAATAAGTAGCTCAGACTCGCAGTTACCTACCAACCAATGAGCTTACAGCTGTCCTGTGATATCAGTCTTCGTTTCGACAGTGAGTGCAGAGGATGCTGTTCCCAGGTTCATGATGGTGAGGGTCAATGTCACTGAATTGTGAGATCAGCCATGATCGTATGTAATTGTGTTGCAGGCTCGAGGGCTGAATGACGTTCTCCTGTTCCCATGAATAAAGTCCCTGTTAGTGGCTGTGCGGGGCTCCCGAATTGCATTCCCCCAAAGCAGAATCAACATCTGGGACAGCTGATACTATGGAAGTTCGGCGACGACTCTGTACAATCCAGTTTGGTTTCTGTTCCATGTGCCGGTTCCAGCAGAGGGGATGCTTTGACCCATCTCCCGTCCCTTTTACATCCGCTCCTGAGCCTTCACCTCCCCACCAGGGCTCAGCTACTCACTGGCGCGTTGCCAATTGGAAGTTTGTGGTTAAATAGTCCATTCATTGCCGGGAAAGCGGGAATGCCACATCTGGGCTATTTCCAGTTGTTTTGATTCTTCGACAAGTGAATATATGATGCCAGCGGATATTTCACTGCATCCTTCAGCTGCTCTCTGAACCTGGACTGAGTCACCCCGTAAATAAATGTGTTTGTGCAGCAACTTAAGCACCGCAGCATCATCCCGAATTGTCTACATATAGATTCAGAGTCTGTGTAATCACTGGGATCTGTTCCCGTAATGGTATAAAATAAGTAATCGGTAACATACACCGACCACAGCAATCCGAAGCTGGCGGAGATGGTGAAGAGTAAAATCACAGACTTCCTCCTGCTCTCCATCTCTGGGTCACGGCGATTCTCTCCCCGGCTCTGACTCCTCAGCCCCTTACGGAGCCGACTGGTCACTAAGATGTGTCTGACTGTCAGAGCGTTGAGCAGCAGGATTAAAGTGAATGGGAGCGCTGGGGTTAAAACCGTGTCAAACCCGTCAAATCCCACCCACCCAGGGTTAGTAAAATAGCTTGGCTTTGTATAACACAACCAGGGTATATTTCCCATCATCACTCCAGCTTCCTGTGTAAAGTGGTGCGGGATGTTTTTTAAACAGTGCAGGATGCCGGTTGTTGCCAGGACCACAGCCGCCGTTTTCCCGGTGCAATATTTTGTTCTCAGCTTCTGGCAACAAATGGCCACAAATCGGTCAAAGGAGAAAGTGACGGTGAACCAGACAGAACAGTCTGTGGCTGCACGAGTCAGGACAGCGAGAACTCTACACACAGGGGTGATGAGCAGGAAACTCACTCCCAAATAATAGTAAGTGACCCTCCACATGATGACCTCAGTGGTAATGACCAGTAGGTCCGCCGTTGCCATGGCCACCAGGTAGCGAGTGGTGCAGGTGGAGAGACCACACTTTCCCCGGGTTAGGATCACAATCGCCAGTAAATTAACTGTAAGAGAGAGAAGGGGAAAGAGACTGGAAATTAACTGATTAAACAATCACGCTCTATAAGGCCAATATTCAACCAACAAAATAGATCATTCTGGACCCTGTCAGAGAATTAACTTTGAAATTAAACCTGTACATACCTCCCCAACCCTTCCCCATCGTGCGAAATCCCGAGTTAATAAATTCAGACGGGGAAGCATGAAATCTGATGGGTCGGATATAAAGAACAGAAACAGGCCATTCGCCCTAAGCAGCTCATTTCAGTGTTGATGATCCAGTGGAGACTCGGCCCAGATTTCCTCAGTTAAATCTGACATCGTAACCCTCTTCTTCCTTTTCCCTCACATCCTTGTTCATATTCCCTTAAATGAATCTACAGTGTTCACGTCAATCACTCTGTGTGGTAGCGCGTTGCACATTCTCACCGCTCTTTGGGTGAAGCAGTTCCCTCTGAACTCCCTCTCGGCTTTCTTGGTAACTCTCTCATATCGATGGCCTCTGTTTATGTCCCTCCTCACAGGAAGAAATATTCTCTCTGTGTCCACTCTATCAAACCCTTTCTTCATTTTACACTTCTAATCAGCACACCCCTCAGCCTTCCATTTTCAAGAGATGAAGTCACAGCCTGTCTATCCGTTGCTGATATTGATACCCATGTATATCTGACATGACTGATCTACACTGTCTCTGCACCCTTGGCAGTGCCTCTGTCCCCTTGGCTCTATAATACCTGAACTGAACTGTATCCAGTATTCAGTATGTGCTCTGGCTAAGGTTTGATGCTGATTTATCGTCAATGATCTACTTTTACAATCCTCCTCAGTATTGACCACACCCCGTCTCAAGCTGGTTTCATCTGTAATTTTGGAAATTGTGTTTTGATTACAAAATTCAACTCCTGAATGCATTTTGAAGAGCACTGATCCCAGAACTGAACCTTGTGGAACACCACTTCCCACCTTCTGTCACCCTGAATAACCACCCTTTATTCCCACTGTCTGCTTTCTGTCCTGAATACAGCCAGTAATCCTTTCGGCCACTTGTCCCTTGACGCCACATTTTCTGACCTTATTCATGAGTCTGTTTTGCTCTCCTGTTTACCTGACAGTAAATATCTGTTTCTCTTGAACAGTTCAGTCGGTGACAGACCCACATCAATAATTTTCACTGTATACATTTACACTTACACAAGCCACAATAATCCACCCATCGTTCAAAAGGTTACATCCGTAAAAACAAAAGAGAGAGAGAGAGCTACATGAAACGGAGAGACCCATCACCCTAAACAATCATTCACAACCAAACCAGTTTGTTTCATACCAGTTATTGAACCAAATTCAGCACAGGTCTCCCCTAAACAGTTACTCCCGGTAACACATGGTCACTTGGTATCCCCTCTCCAGCTCTTCACTCCACGGGTTAGTGACCCACAGCCTCTGCAGTTTTGCACTAACACATATTCCCAGTCACCCATCGGCAGTGTGGCTGGGTGCTCCACTTCAGCTAGTGACCCACACTCAGCGCAATTGTACACTTACAGATAATAGAACGTTAGGTTCCACTGGAGAATATCACTTGATATTACCGACTCTATGCAAATTATAAGCTGAACTTGATCTTCAGTTGGGGCAATATAATGAATCGTGGAGATAATTCAGGGTATTTGACTGGAGAAAATGCTCCCACTGACCATATGGATCCACCATATATGTCATGTTATGAGAAGCAGAATAAAATCACAGATCAGCTCACAGACATCCTCACAGACATTCACTGTTTATATTCACTTACCGGGTACACCAATGATTGCCAAGATCAGGTAATATATTTTTTTGAAGCTGTTGAACATTTCAATCATATTCTCACTGAAGTGATTTGTCCCTTTGTCTTGTGACAATCTCTCTGTATTAAACTGTGGGGCGAGACATTCGCACAGCCTTTAATTAATACTCTGTGGGAACACCTCCGGGAATTTGAAGTTGCAGCTTATTTATTTTAAACCTGAACAAACAGGCTTTGAAATGAGTTAATTCCCTCCTGTACAGTCTATATTTAGCGCTGAGTTTCCACTGGACAATTCTGATCACATCGTTAGCTAACAAGTTTCGTTCCAGCATTGACCCTGTTCACTCAAAAATAGGAACCATCAGTCCAAAAACAACGTCTAAAACAGTCGCCTAAATGCTGGTCCCAATGCTGTGGTTATTCAATCATTGAATTGCAATTATTCGAGTCTCTGTCTCTCTAGCTCTCTCTCTCCCTCTTTCTCCCCTTGTCTCACTCTCCTTGTCTCTCTCTCTCAATACCTCCATCCCTCTCTCTGTCTCTCTCTCTCATTGTCTCAATCTCTGCCTCCGTCTTCTTGTCTCTAACTCCTCTCTCTCTCTCCCCTTGTCTCACTCTCCTTGTCTCTCTCTCAATACCTCCATCCCTCTCTCTGTCTCTCTCTCTCATTGTTTCAATGTCTGCCTCCCTCTTCTTGTCTCTCACTCTCTCTCTCTCCCCTTGTCTCACTCTCCTTGTCTCTCTCTCTCAATACCTCCACCCCTCTCTCTCTCTCTCTCCCCTTGTCTCACGCTCCTTGTCTCTCTCTCTCAATACCTCCATCCCTCTCTCTGTCTCTCTCTCATTGTCTCAATTTCTGCCTCCCTCTTCTTGTCTCTAACTCCTCTCTCTCTCTCCCCTTGTCTCACTCTCCTTGTCTCTCTCTCAATACCTCCATCCCTCTCTCTGTCTCTCTCTCTCATTGTTTCAATGTCTGCCTCCCTCTTCTTGTCTCTCACTCTCTCTCTCTCCCCTTGTCTCACTCTCCTTGTCTCTCTCTCTCAATACCTCCACCCCTCTCTCTCTCTCTCTCCCCTTGTCTCACGCTCCTTGTCTCTCTCTCTCAATACCTCCATCCCTCTCTCTGTCTCTCTCTCATTGTCTCAATTTCTGCCTCCCTCTTCTTGTCTCTAACTCCTCTCTCTCTCTCTCTCTCTCTCTCACTCTCTCTTTCTCTTTCCCTCTCATTGCCTGATTCTCTCTCTCACTCTCCTTATCTCTCAGTCCTTCTCTCTCTCTCACTCACTCTGCCAAACCTTCTCTCCTGTCTCTCTCTCTCTTGCCTTTCTTGTCTCACTTTCTCTCTCTCGCTTCTTGTCTCTGCCTCAGTGTATCTGACTCTCTCATTCTCTCAGGGACGTGACTGCCTTCTGTAACTGCCTTTATCCAATCAAAGGCTAGAATGCCTCACTGAGGAACAGAGATTTACACATTCGAACGTTGAATCATTCAATTAGACCTGGAAAGAAATTAGGGCAGATAGAGGGATTAAAAATGGAGATAAAAAACGAATCAAATAAAGAATAAATAAAAATAAAGGGGATAAAACAAAGAAAATAGGGAAAGGGATTAAAATGTGGTGAGGAAAGAGGTGAGAGCTCATGGTCTGAAGTTGTTGAATTCAATATTCAGTCCGGAAGGCTGTAAAGAGCCTAGTCGGAAGATGAGGTGCTGTTCCTCCAGTTTGCGTTGGGCTTCACTGGAACAATGCAGCAAGCCAAGGACAGACATGTGGGCATGAGAGCAGGATGGGGTGTTAAAATGGCAAGCGACAGGGAGGTCTGGGTCATGCTTGCGGAGATACGCAAAGTGCTCTGCAAAGCAGTCACCCAATTCTCCTTTAGTCACCCAATTATAGAGGAGTGCGAATCTGGAGCAGCGAATGCATTGGAGTCCTCAATATTGACTCATGACATCAGGTCAAACATGGGCAAGAAAATGGCTCCTTCTGATTCTCGTCTACTGCCCTCCCTCAGCCGATGATCCAGCACAAGTGCTCTTGGAGTAAAGGGCTGTTTGTCGGATTGGAGTATGTAGACAGTGCTGTTCCCCCAATTACTGACATCAGGAATACGGTGACATTCCAAAACTTGTCGATGAAACAATACTTGAAGTCATGGCAACCAGTGAGGACGATAGATATCGTTGGAAACAGGACGTAGATAGGAGGGCAGAATGGGCAGAAAAGTGGCAGATGGAATTTTGTAGAGAGGGGTATGAGGTGATGCATTTTGACAGAAGGAATAGGGAGAGGCATTATGGGCTACATGACACAATGTTAAAGAGCGTTCAGAGACAGAGGGATATGGGGTGTTCTGAAATGTTATCTTTGACATTTGGCAGGTCAGGATGAGAGAGCAGTTAGTGAAGCGTGGAGGGTATTGGGCTCCATTTCTTCAAATTTATTTATGGGAAATAGATTAGGCCAGCATTTCATGCCCCTCCCAAATTGCGCCTTGAGAAGGTGGTGGTGAGCCGCTGCAGTCCCTGTGGTGTAGGTACATCCACAGCGCTGTTAGGGAGGGAGTTCCAGTATTTTGACCCAGCGACAGTGAAGGAACGGCCGACATATTTCCAAGTCAGGATGGTGAGTGTCTCAGAGGGGAACTTCCAGGTGGTGGTGTTCCCATGTGTCTGCTGCCATGGAAACAGGACGTAGATAGGAGGGCAGAATGGACAGAAAAGTGGCAGATGGAATTTTGTAGAGAAGGGTATTAATCCATCCAATGCTGTGAAATACTGTGGGGAGATGCTCCATGAGCAGCGTGTGTACACACAGACAAATATACACACACACAACCTGTCACCATGGTAAGGGATTTGAAGAGGATGTGGGAATATTGTGGGAAAAGGGAACATTCATTGCCCATCCCTAATTGCCCCTTGGGAAGGTGGTGGGTGAGCCGCCTTCTTGAGCCGCTGCAGTTCCGTGTGGTGTAGGTGCACCCACAGCGCTGTTAGGGGGGGAGTTCCAGGATTGGAGCCAGCGACAGTGCAGTAACAGTGATATAGTTCCAGTCGGGATGGGGTGTGTCTTGGAGGGGAACATTCAATGATTCTCCTCCCATGTGCCCGCTGCCCCTGTCCTTCCAGGGGGTGGGGATCATGGGTTTGGAAAGCGCTGTTGAAGGAGACTTGGTGTGTTGGTGAAGCGCATCTTGGAGAGGGTCCACACCGAGGCCATTGTGTGCCAAGTGGAGACTCCCTCCTCATTCTTTGAGCCGATACCATGAGGCTTCGCCGGATGTAGAGTGAGTGTCGAGTGCTCCCTGGGCTGCTCCCTCCTGACTCTGGAGAGCCTGTCCTGCCTCTGGGGATGATTATTCCCAGGGACGGTGATGGGGAAGTCTGGCCCATTGGCCTCTGGGGATGATTGGGTGAGTGTGACTATGTCAGGCAGTTGAGCGACCAGTCTGTGGGGACAGCTCTCCCAATGTTGGCGTTCCCTTCAACACTCAAGCGCTGATCAGACACAATTTTCACACGGCAGCATGTGTGCCCTCCTGGCACCCACTTCCACTGAATGTGGGCAGTGGACAGGTTGGCACAAAGCGGCACAGGGTTAAATGTCTGCCCTGCCCAGGGGCCCAGTCTCTCGGACGGGGCACTGGAGGTTCTGAAAGAGGAGCTGCAGAGGAGGAGCGATGCCCTGCGGAGGGGGAGCTGACTGACTCCAGCTCACCTTCCTGCCCCTCTCCTCCTCCAACAGCTGACTCTGCCTCCCCCGGCCTCACCCGCTCCTCCCGTTCCCCCTCCCGACCGGACAGAGTTCCCAGCACAATGACAACCAACAAGAACTCTCATCGTCCCACTCAATCTGGGAAGATGCCCAACCTGGTCGAGCAGCCCGGCACTGACCCTGTTCAGGTGATGCCCGTTTGGGACACTGGATTCGGACCCTGTGCCTAAAAACCACGTCTCACACTCAACCCGGTCAAAGCTGGATTCACTGCTCAGGATGCGGCCTGGGCCACACTGGTGGATGGTCAGCTCCTGAAATGTTCTTCCTGAGTTACCGTGTGCAACAGGCTCCAACTCATGGGGTCACCCACACACTGACTGGTGCTCACCAGCCCATGTCCTCACCCCATAAACCTGCCTTTGCCCCGTTCCCCTCACAACATTGGCCGAGCAAAAATCTCTCCGTCTCAGCTTTAAAGTGAGCAACTTCCCGACACTAATGGCCGTTTGTGGAAGAGAGTTCCAAGCCTCTGCCACCCTTTGTGTGTCTGTGTGTCCCTTTGCGAGACTCACCAAGCAGCGGGAATATCTTCTACATATCCACCTTCGCTCTATTCTACACGAATATTTAAGATTCTTGACCAATGGGAACAGAGCCTCTGCCTTCCCGACAACAATCTAACCTTAGCTTGTGGCCTATATTTTCATTCTTCTCCAAGTGCAGAGTGTTCCTGACTGTCCTGTAACGAATTCTCCATCACATGCTCCCTATCCTTACAAATAGAGTCCTCAGGCTATTCTTCTAGCCAATCAGCATTCACTTCCTGGTTCCTGCTTAATGCTGATGCTGCACTCATTGGAGCCCAAATGCAAAATGTGGCCAAATGCAATCTCAGTTCATACCTCCTCTTTTTAATCTCCTTAAAGCTACATGAAAGCAGTTTGACTGTTAAAGAGATGTCAAGTCAAAGACACCTTAACAACACTCCAATAATACATACATGTCAAGGAATGTCATCACTAACACTATGTACAGGAGAATTGCTTTTGGAAGCAACAATAATTACACCAATGGATCAATGAGGTGATTCCTGAGATGGTTAGAACCTCATTTTCTTTTCGATGTGCCTGGCTCTGCTCTTGACTCTCTGTCCTACATTCTCCAGGGAATCAGGCTTGTTCCCTTGTCTTGAAGGTTATGGTGGTGTCAGGAATATCCAGACCATGACCTTGCAGGTTGTGTTTGAATTTAATTCTGCTGTTGATGATGACCCATAGCGCATGGTGGGTGTTGAGATTTGGGCTGTGTGACCTGTTCTGAATCGATCCCATTGAAAGCAATGAGTGCCACATAACACAATGGAGAGTGTCCTCAGTGTGAGGACAGGAGCCAATCGTCACAAGGACTGTGCGGGGGTCATTCCCACCAACAGCGTCAGGGACAGATGTATCTGCAGCAGGTAGATTGGTGAGGATGGGGTGGAGTAGAATCTTCCCTCTTGTTGGTTCACCTGCCTCAGGCCTATTCTGCCTTTCAGGGCTCGGACACCTGGGTCTGTAACGCTGACCCTGAGACACTCTTGGTGATGGACATGCAGGTCCCACAGCAGAGAACATTATGTGCCCTCGATACGCTCAGTGCTTCCTCCATGTGCTGTTTAACATGGAGGGGGAGAGATTGATCAGATTCGGGAGAGCGGTAGGTGGGAGTCAGCAGGAGGTGTCCATTCCCCTGTTTGCCCTCATGTCTTGTGACATCAGAGAGACTGTGGTCTTGTTGAGGACTCCCAGGACCAGCCTCTCCCGACTGTATGTCACTGCTCTGTCACCTCTGGTGGGGACAGTCCTGTCAGAGGGACACGGGATACCCAGGGAATGGGGGGCACGCGATTAGCGCATTGTCTTTACGTTATGTTTCTGTGAGTGTGTCTACATTGGAGTTATAAGATGTCAATGTGACCCTGCCATTGTCTGACCTCCCCTCCCTCCCTGTCAAAATGGAGACACACCGATCCGAGTGAGAAATGAGACACGGACAAGAGGCGGTGATCGATGCAGCCAGTTTTATTCACATGATTCAGAAAGCAGTGGGCCAGGGGTCATTGGATCCACACAATGTGTCAGAAGCAGAATGACAGGAATTACAGATAGCTTCAATCAGAGCCTCAGGCGGCTCTCACAGGGGGACATTTCCCCTTTTTGTTACTCAGTCAGCCTTGCAGCAACTAAAAAAGACGAAGCATTTCACCTTCATATCTGTCTCACCTTCCTTGCACCCGAGTGGTCTACAGGAGCTTCCAGTTTCACTGCATCCGAAGGCTCGACCTAGTAAAGAGAAAGGAAGACTTCATTGATGTCAACAGTCATGGCCCTCGAGGGCCCAAGTTTAGTCTAACTGATGTACATTCAGAGCTAACCTGTAGAGAGTGCATCCGGAGTGATCTAACTAAGGGATACGGAGACACGAACTGAGCAGCGTGAGCCTAGTGTTGTCTAACCGAGGGATACGGAGACTGGAACTGAGCACAGTGATCCAAGTGTGGTCATACGAAGGATAATGAAGATCAGAATGGTGCACAGTGCTCCGAGTGTTGTCTAAGCAAGGTATAAACAGACCAGAACTGCTCTCAATCAGAATGCTACAATGTATTTTACACAACTGAATACCAGCACAGTCCTGATGGGCTGAATGGTCTCTTGTTGCCCGTCTCAGTGTTTCTATAAATTGAGCACTGAGAGATGTACTCACTTCCCAATGTAGACGTTGCACTCACTCCTCCATCGGCAGTGATGGGCTGCACCAGCACCAGGAACCCAAGCAGCAAAAGCAGTGCTTTCCTCATTCTCCGCTGATCTCCTCCCAGTCACAATGAGATAGCAGGAGCACAGACGCTCTTTATATGTACACACAGAGCATTCTGTAGTTAATAATCACACACACGCAGAGCGGGTAGACTCTAACTTGGACACGTTGAAGGGAACGTTCACTGACTGATTCCAACATTAACTGGAATCAAGTAGGTTTGTTTATTAATAAGAAGAGAGACAGATCTGAATAATGATTGAGCTGACAAAGGGTCATAGGAATTGTTAGCTGTGTTTTTAATCAGAATCATACAACAGAGACGGAGGCCATTTGACCCATGGTGCCTATGCTAGCACCTTGATCATGTTATCTCATTATTCCCAGAGGGACAGATCTGAATAATGATTGAGCTGACAAAATTCTCATCATCCTCCATCTAGTTCCTTTGTCAATGAAATAAAATCTGTTTCTACTGGTTCCCTAATCTCCCATCCTCGGAAATCTCCCACGATCTCTATTGGGAGAAGAGTTGGGGAGCTCTACCTGGTGTCCTGGGGCCAATGTTTATCCATCGGCCAACACCACGATCACATATTATCCAGTCAGAATTGTACTGCTGCTGGGATCTTGCTGTGCACAAATTGGCTGTCACATATTGTGGATTAAAACAGTGACTAACCTTCAAATTGACATTCAGTGAATATCACTCACTGTGCCCAGTGAGACCATGGTCCTTCTCTGGTGTGACTGAGCTCACCCAGAGATACAGCCTCCACCCCTCCTTCTAGAGACACTATCATCTCTCCCACCCCCTCCTATCCCCCCACACACCCCCACCCCCAACACCCCACATCTCAATTGTCTCCCCACTCAGCACCTCCAGCCCTGCAAGATTCCCTCCCTTTGACCTCATTCCCACAACCCTCTATCCATTCCCTCTTCCCAGGGCCCCTGTCCTCATTGATCCCTCACTGCCGTCTATCTGCATTGCCTGGATGGGCCGAATGGCTTCCTGAGCTGTGATGACCCAATGAATCCACCTTAATTGGGTGTTTAATTGTCTCCCAGTGATGGGCATTAGCTGGAGACTAAACTACTCTCCTGTATCCAGGATTGGGATGAAAGGTTGGAGATGTCTGGAATGCAATGTGTGGATAAAGAGTTCCATGTCGGACATCAGAGTTGAAGCACAAATCAGTCACTTTGAGCAGTTTACCGACCTGTTAAATATTTCCCTGGAACACGGAACTGAGCGGACACCAGGTGCCATCCTGTCTGACAGCCTTGAACAAGGTGTGAGGATCTGACAGGAATGAATCAGCACAGGATAGGGTCCAGCAGCTCACTGCCCGTCTGTGTGGACAATACACAGGCTTTATTCTTCTAAATATCCTCAGCAGCCCCTCCAGGGCTCTCACATCCCCCCTCATGTGTGGTGATCAGAGCTGGATGTATTAATCTAGCTGCAGCCTAACCAGGGCTTTATCATTGTTCAGAGTATCTTCCCCTGATTTTGTACCCAATACCTGTATGTTTGAGTGTCAGATAATGACCATCTGCAACAAGGGAGAATCTAACCATCGCCCCTTGACATTCAATGCCATTACCATCACTGAATCCCCAACTAACTTCATCCTGGGGGTTACCATTGACCAGAAACTGAACTGGACCAGCCATATAAATACTGTGGCTACAAGAGCAGGTCAGAGGCTGGGAATCCTGCAGAGAGTAACTCACTTGGTCACTCCCGAAAGCCTGTTCACCTTGTTCAGGGGTGTGTGTGTGGGGGGAAGTGGACTTGTGGGTGTTGGGGTGGTGGGAGTGTGGGGGTGGTTTCGGTGTGGGTGTGGGGGTGTCGTTGTGGGAGGTGTGGGTGTGGGGGTTTGGGTGTGGGGGGCATTGGGTGTGTGGATGTGGGGCTGGTGGTGGTGTAGGAGTGTGGGTGGTGGGGGTGTGGGTGTGGTGTCGGTGTGGGTGTGTAGGTGGTGTGGGTGTGGGTGTGTGGGTGTGGTGGGGGTGTGGGTATGTGGGTGGTGTGAGTGTGGGGGTGGTGGGGATGTGGGTGTGTGGGTGTGGTGGGGATGTGGGGGTGTGGGTGTGGGGGTGTGGGTGTGGGTGTGGGTGTGGGTGTTGGGGTAGTGTGGGTGGGGGTGTGGGTGTGGTGGGGGTGGTGTTTGTGTAGGGTGTGGTGGGGGTGTGGGTGTAGGTGTGGTGTGGGTGTGGGTGTGGGTGTGGGTATGTGGGTGGTGTGGGTGTGGGTGTGGGTGTGGTGGGGGTGGTGTGTGTGTGTGGGTGGTGGGGGTGTGGGTATGGGGAGGTGTGGAGGGTGGGGTGTAGACCCTTGGGGGACACCAGAGGTATGGGCGTGGGAACAGAAAGAGAAGCCATTGCCGGTTATTCTCTGGTGACCTGTACATTGGAAAGTAGATTCAGTGTAAGGGAAGGGGAACTGAAAGGGGCGGGTGTGGGGACACCTGACGCTATTGGGTGGATCATGAGGGCCAATCAAAACAGCCGGCATATTGACAGAGGAAAGCAGCGTGGGAATAATTGGATAGTTGCTTCAGAGAGACGACACAGGCTCGATGGGCCGAATGGCCCTCTTCTCTGCTGTATTATTCTTACCTTCATCGCAGAAAGATATTTCTACAAACTTTCCCCAGTTCAATCCTTACACAGGGCCGTCTCTGTTGTTTAACACATAATCGCCCAGCGAGACACATTTAATCACTGATTCCAGTTCCTGTTGCTCTCAGTGAGTGACCTATCCCTTCAACGTGCCCAAGGTGGAGCCAATCCTCACCGTGTCTGTGTGGGTGTGTGTGTGTGATTATTAACTACACATTATACTCTGAGTTCATATAAAGAGCTCCTGTAGCCCAGGCAGTTCAGTGAGGCTCTGAGGAGCTCAGTGGAAGATGAGGAAAGCACAGCTCTTGGTGCTGGTGCTCCTGGTGCTGGGACACATCATCGCTGAAAACTATATTTACGCAGGTCAGTGAATCTCTCAGTCGCCAATCTATGAAACCATTCACAGGAACAGGAATAGGCCATTCACCCATTCAAACATGTGCTGCCATTCGATTGGATCATTGTTGATCTGTATTTAAATCCATTTCTGCAGCTTGGTTCTGGAACATGAACCATACCTTGGTACCAAAACTCTTCAATCTCAGCCTGGGAATGGTTGAAAAGTTGGTAAATTATATATATTTTTGTTTTCTTGTGCTCCAGCCTCCACAATTGACCCCACGGAATCAAAATTACAACAAAATTCCAAGATATTGCAGGTTTTTACCACAGTTGAGGTCTGCATATCCCACAGTTAGACCACACTCGGAGCACTGTGCACAGTTCCAATCTCCATATCCCACAGTTAGACCACACCCGGAGCACTGTGCACAGTTCCGATCTCCATATCCCACAGTTAGACCACACCCGGAGCACTGTGCACAGTTCCGATCTCCATATCCCACAGTTAGACCACACCCGGAGCACTGTGCACAGTTCCGATCTCCATATCCCACAGTTAGACCACACTTGGAGCACTGTGCACAGTTCCGATCTCCATATCCCACAGTTAGACCACACCCAGAGCACTGTGCACAGTTCCGATCTCCATATCCCACAGTTAGACCACACCCAGAGCACTGTGCACAGTTCCGATCTCCATATCCCACAGTTAGACCACACTCGGAACACTGTGCACAGTTCCGATCTCCATATCCCACAGTTAGACCACACCCAGAGCACTGTGCACAGTTCCGATCTCCATATCCCTCAGTTAGACCACACTCGGAGCACTGTGCTCAGTTCCGATCTCAATATCCCACAGTTAGACCACACTCAGAGCACTGTGCACAGTTCCGATCTCCATATCCCACAGTTAGACCACACTCGGAGCACTGTGCACAGTTCCGATCTCCATATCCCACAGTTAGACCACACTCGGAGCACTGTGCACAGTTCCAATCTCCATATCCCACAGTTAGGCCACACCCAGAGCACTGTGCACAGTTCCGATCTCCATATCCCACAGTTAGACCACACTCGCTGCACTGTGCAGAGTTCCGATCTCCATAACCCACAGTTAGACCACACTGGGAGCACTGTGCACAGTTCCGATCTCCATATCCCACAGTTAGACCACACTCGGAACTGTGCACAGTTCCGATCTCCATATCCCTCAGTTAGACCACACTCGGAGCACTGTGCACAGTTCCGATCTCCATAACCCACAGTTAGACCACACTCGGAGCACTGTGCACAGTTCCGATCTCCATAACCCACAGTTAGCCCACACTCGGAACACTGTGCACAGTTCCGATCTTCAGATCCCACAGTTAGACCACACTCGCTGCACTGTGCACAGTTCCGATCTCCATATCCCACAGTTAGACCACACTCGGAACACTGTGCACAGTTCCGATCTCCATATCCCACAGTTAGACCACACTCCGAGCACTGTGCACCGGTGAAGTCTCCATAACCCACGGTTAGACCACACTCGGAGCACTGTGCACAGTTCCGATCTCCATATCCCACAGTTAGACCACACCCGGAGCACTGTGCACAGGTGAAGTCTCCATAACCCACGGTTTGACCACACTCGGAACACTGTGCACAGTTCCGATCTCCATAACCCACAGTTAGACCACACTCGGAACACTGTGCTCAGTTCCAATCTCCATGTCCCACAGTTAGACCACACTCCGTGCACTGTGCACAGTTCCGATCTCCATTACCCACAGTTAGACCACACTCGGAACACTGTGCACAGTTCCGATCTCCATATCCCACAGTTAGACCACACTTGGAGCACTGTGCACAGTTCTGATCTCCATATCCCACAGTTAGACCACACTCGGAGCACTGTGCACAGTTCCGATCTCCATATCCCTCAGTTAGACCAGACTCGGAACAGTGTGCACAGTTCTGATCTCCATATCCTTCAGTTAGACCACACCTGGAGCACTGTGCACAGTTCCGATCTCCATATCCCTCAGTTAGACCACACCCGGAGCACTGTGCACAATTCCGATCGCCATATCCTTCAGTTAGACCACACCCGGAGCACTGTGCACAGTTCCGATCTCCATATCCCTCAGTTAGATCACACTCGGAACACTGTGCACAGTTCCGATCTCCATAACCCACAATTAGACCACACTCGGAACACTGTGCACAGTTCCGATCTCCATATCCCACAGTTAGACCACAGTCTGAGCACTGTGCACAGTTCCGATCTCCATAACCCATGGTTAGACCACACTCGGAGCACTGTGCACAGTTACGATCTCCATATCCCTCAGTTAGACCACACCCGGAGCACTGTGCACAGTTCCGATCTCCATATCCCACAGTTAGACCACACCCGGAGCACTGTGCACAGTTCCGATCTCCATATCCCACAGTTAGACCACACTCGGAGCACTGTGCACAGGTGAAGTCTCCATAACCCATGGTTAGACCACACTCGGAGCACTGTGCACAGTTACAATCTCCATATCCCTCAGTTAGACCACACCCGGAGCACTGTGCACAATTCCAATCTCCATATCCTTCAGTTTGACCACACCCGGAGCACTGTGCACAATTCCGATCTCCATATTCCTCAGTTAGACCATACCCGGAGCACCGTGCACAGTTCCGATCTCCATGTCCCACAGTTAGACAACACTCGGAGCACTGCGCACAGTTCCGATCTCCATATCCCACAGTTAGACCACACTCGGAGCACTGTGCACAGGTGAAGTCTCCATAACCCATGGTTAGACCACACTCGGAGCACTGTGCACAGTTACGATCTCCATATCCCTCAGTTAGACCACACCCGGAGCACTGTGCACAATTCCGATCTCCATATCCTTCAGTTAGACCACACCCGGAGCACTGTGCACAGTTCCGATCTCCATATCCCTCAGTGAGACCACACTTGGAGCACCGTGCACAGTTCCAATCTCCATATCCCTCAGTGAGACCACACTTGGAGCACCGTGCACAGTTCTGGTCTCCATATCCCTCAGTTAGACCACACTTGGAGCACCGTGCACAGTTCTGGTCTCCATATCCCTCAGTTAGACCACACTTGGAGCACCGTGAACAGTTCTGGTCTCCATATCCCTCAGTTAGACCAGACTTGGAGCACTGTGCACAGTTGAGGTCTCCATATTCCTCAGTTACATCACACTTGGAAATCTGTGAAAATTTCTGGCCTCCAGATCTCTTGGTGAGGCCACACTCGGAGCACTGTGCACATGTCTGGCCTGCACATCCCTTGGTTGGACAACACTTGGGTCACTGTGCAGAGTTCTGCTCTCCAGGTCGCTTGGTTAAGCCAACCATCGAACGCTGTGAGTAGTCCTGTTCTCCATGTCTTTTGCCTTGTCCTTAAAGACCAAACTAACGATAGTGCAATAAAGATTAAGGTGATGTATAATAAAAGCTTGAACGAGAGTCGAGGGTCCTTACTGGTGGCATCAACAACGGATTCCTTTTTGCATTTCAGGTTCATTCATTCCATGTTGGAAAATACGATGGGGCACCTGTCGATGGGGGAACTGCCGCAGAAAGGAGGGTTTGATACGGAACAAGTGCTATTGGGTGTATAAATGCTGTGTGGTGAAGCGTATCATAAAAGGAGGAATAATGTCTGGGAAAACAAGGCCCGTGACTCCAGCACCGCCTTGAGGCTCCACGGACTGTGTCGGGCTCATGCCCACTGACCCACTGGTTCCTGGATCATGTGAATAAAACTGGCTGCGTGGGTCACCACCTCTTGTCTGTGCCTCATTTCTCACTCGGATCGGTGTGTCTCCACATTGACAGGGTGGGAAGGGGGAGGTCAGACAATGGTAGGGCGACATTCAGGTCCTGTAGCTCCAGCATAATCATTTTCACAGAGTCATGTCTCAGAGCCATTGTCCCAGACGTGTCCATCACCATCCCTGGGTATGTCCCTGTCCCACCGGCAGTGACTCAGTGCTCCGCAGGCGGGATGGAGTTTCCATTGGAGTCCTCAATATTGACTCATGACATCAGGTCAAACATGGGCAAGAAAATGGCTCCTTCTGATTCTCGTCTACTGCCCTCCCTCAGCCGATGATCCAGCACAAGTGCTCTTGGAGTAAAGGGCTGTTTGTCAGATTGGAGCATGTAGACAGTGCTGTTCCCCCAATTACTGACATCAGGAATACGGTGACATTCCAAAACTTGTTGATGAAACAATACTTGAAGTCATGGCAACCAGTGAGGACGATAGATATCGATGGAAACAGGACGTAGATAGGAGGGCAGAATGGGCAGAAAAGTGGCAGATGGAATTTTGTAGAGAGGGGTATGAGGTGATGCATTTTGACAGAAGGAATAGGGAGAGGCATTATGGGCTACATGACACAATTTTAAAGAGCGTTCAGAGACAGAGGGATATGGGGTGTTCTGAAATGTTATCTTTGACATTTGGCAGGGCAGGATGAGAGAGCAGTTAGTGAAGCGTGGAGGGTATTGGGCTCCATTGCTTAAAATTCATTCATGGAATGTGGGCATCGCTGGCTAGGCCAGCATTTAATGCCCCTCCCAAATTGCCCCTTGAGAAGGTGGTGTTGAGCCGCTGCAGTCCCTGTGGTGTAGGTACGTCCACAGCGCTGTTAGGGAGGGAGTTCCAGGATTTTGACCCAGCGACAGTGAAGGAACGGCCGATATATTTCCAAGTCAGGATGGTGAGTGGCTCAGAGGGGAACTTCCAGGTGGTGGTGTTCCCATGTGTCTGCTGCCCTTGTCCTTCTAGATGGTAGAGGATGTGGATTAGGGCAGCGCTATCAAAGGAGCCTTGGTGAGTTCCTGCAGTGCATCTTGTAGATGGTACACACTGCTGCTACTGTGCGTCAGTGGTGGAGGGAGTGAATGTTTGTGGATGGGGTGCCAAACAAGCGGGGCTGCTTTGTCCTGGATGGTGTCGAGCTTCTTGAGTTTTGTGGGAGCTGCACTCATCCAGGCAAGTGGGGAGTATTCCATCATAGTCCTGACTGGTGCCTTGTAGATGGTGGACACGATTTGGGGAGCCAGCAGGTGAGTTACTGTCCACAGGATTCCCAGCCTCTGACCAGTTCTTGTAGCCACAGTATTTATATGGCTGGTCCAGTTCAGTTTCTGGTCAATGGTAACCCCCAGGATGTTGATAGTGGGGGATTCAGTGATGGTAATGGCATTGAATGTCAAGGGGCGATGGTTAGATTCTCTCTTGTTGCAGATGGTCATTACCTGATACTCAAAAATACAGGTATTGGGGACAAAATCAGGGGAAGATACTCTGAACAATTATAAAGACCTGGTTAGGCCGCAGCTAGATTAATACATCCAGCTCTGATCACCACACATGAGGGGGATGTGAGAGCCCTGGAGGGGCTGCTGAGGATATTTAGAAGATTAAAGCCTATGTATTGTCCACACAGACAGGCAGTGAGCTGCTGGACCCCATCCTGTGCTGATTCATTCCTGTCAGATCCTCACACCTTGTTCAAGGCTGTCAGACAGGATGGCACCTGGTGTCCGCTCAGTTCCGTGTTCCAGGGAAATATTTAACAGGCTGGTAAACTGCTCATAGTGACTGATTTGTGCTTCAACTCTGATGGCCGACATGGAACTCTTTATCCACACATTGCATTCCAGACATCTCCAACCTTTCATCCCAATCCTGGATACAGGAGAGTAGTTTAGTCTCCAGCTAATATCCATCACTGGGAGACAATTAAACACCCAAATAAGGTAGATTCATTGGGTCATCACGGCTCAGGAGGACATTCGGCCCATCCAGGCAATGCAGATAGACGGCAGTGAGGGATCAATGAGGACAGGGGCCCTGGGAAGAGGGAATGGATAGAGGGTTGTTGGAATGAGGTAGTAGAGAGCAGATGTTCCAGGGTTGGAGGAACCGAGTGGGGAGAGAAATAAGATGTGAGGGGGCGGCTGGGAGAGGAGATAGGGGTTTTGGAATGAGGGGTGGAGACTTTATCTCTGGGTGAGCTCAGTCACACAAGAGAAGGATCAGGGTCTCATTGGGAGCAGTGAGTGATACACTGTCCCTACAAAGGATAGGCCACACGTGGAGCACTGTGCACAGTTCTTGTCCCTGTATCGCTCGGTTAGACCACACTTAGAGCACTGTGCACCGTTCGGGCCTCTATATCCCTTGGTCTGACACACCTGGAGCACTGTGGACAGTTCTGCTCTCCATATCCCTCGATTGGACCACATCTGCAGCACTGCGCACAGTGTTGACCTTCATATCCCTCAGTTGAACACGCTTGGGCACTGTTCACAATTCTGGTCTCCAAATCCTTGGTTGGACTACACCAGGGCACTGTGTACAGTTCTGGTCTTCATATCCCTCATTTAGATGACATTTGGTGCACTGTAGACAATCCTGCTTCCCATTTCCCTTTACCTGGCCACACATGGATCACTGGGCACAGTTCTGGTCTCCAAATCCCATGGCCTGGCCACACCTGGAGCACTGGGCAAAGTTCTGGTCTCCAAATCCCTCAGTTAGACCACACTCCGAGCACTGTGCTCAGTTTTTGCATCCACATCACTCAGTTGGAGACACTTTGAGCACTGTGCACAGTTTTGTACTGCATATCTCTCGGTTCACCGGATTCAGAGAACTGTGCTCAGTTTTGCCCTCCATATCCATCTGTTGATGACACTTGGTGCCCGAGATACTGTTGCAGTCTCCATATCCTTTGGCCTGGCTGCATTTGGAGCACTGTGCACAGCTCTGGTCTCCATATCCCTCCGTTAGACCACGTTTGTCGCACTGTGCACAGTTCTGGTCCCTAAATCACACCGTTAGAACATACACGGAGCACTGGGCATAGTTTTGGCCTCCATATCCATCGCTTGATGACACTTGGAGCACTGTGCAGAGTTCTGGACTCCATATCTCTCAGTTGGTCCCCACTCGAAGCACTGTGTTCAGTGCTGTTCTCCATTATGCTTGGATAGTCCGCCCATCGAAAGTTGTGAGTAGTCCTGTTCTCCACGTCCTTTGTCCAGGCCTCACAGACCAAACTGATGATAGTGCAATGTCAGGATGTGGCAGCGAAAAGGGGACTTCACCATTTAGGGTGATACATAATAAATGTTTGAGCGAGAGTCGAGGGTCCTTACAGGTGGCATCAACAGCGGATTCCTTTCTGCATTTCAAGTGTTGTCTCTGCATGTGACAGAATTAAAGGGGGCACCTGTCAATGGGGACAGTGCTGCAGAAACAAGGGTTTGACACACCACAACTGCTATTGGTTGTATGAATGCTGCGTGGTGAAGCGTCTCCTAAAAGGAGGAATCACGTTTGGGTCAGCAAGGCCCGTGACTCCAGCACCGTCTAGAGGCTCCACGGACTGTGTAGGGCCCGTGCCCCCTGACCCACTGGTTCCTGGATCATGTGAATAAAACTGGCTGCGTTGGTCATCGCCTCTTGTCCGTGTCTCATTTCTCACTCGGATCGGTGTGTCTCCACATTGACAGGGAGGGAAGGGGGAGGTCAGACAATGGCAGGGTCACATTCAGGTCCTGTAGCTCCAGCATAATCATTTTCACAGAGTCATGTCTCAGAGCCATTGTCCCAGACGTGTCCATCACCATCCCTGGGTATGTCCCTGTCCCACCGGCAGTGACTCAGTGCTCTGCAGGCGGGAGGGAGTTTCCATTGGAGTCCTCAATATTGACTCATGACATCAGGTTAAACATGGGCAAGAAAATGGCTCCTTCTGATTCTCGTCTACTGCCCTCCCTCAGCCGATGATCCAGCACAAGTGCTCTTGGAGTAAAGGGCTGTTTGTCAGATTGGAGCATGTAGACAGTGCTGTTCCCCCAATTACTGACATCAGGAATACGGTGACATTCCAAACCTTGTCGATGAAACAATACTTGAAGTCATGGGAGAGGCATTATGGGCTAGATGACTGACTCCAGCTCACCTTCCTGACTCTCTCCTCCTCCAACAGCTGGCACTGCCCTCCCCTGGCCTCACCCCCTCCTCCCGTTCCCCCTCCCGACCAGCCGGAGCTCCCAGCACGATGCCTGAGAGTGTGGTGGAGACAGGGTCAATCGAGTGGTTAGGATCTGGGATGCACTGTCTGAGAGTGTGGTGGAGACAGGGATAATTGAGAGGTTAGGATCTGGGATGCACTGTCTGAGAGTGTGGTGGAGACAGGGATAATCGAGTGGTTAGGATCTGGAATGCACTGTCTGAGAGTGTGGGGGAGACAGGGTCAATCAAGTGGTTAGGATCTGGGGGAATGCACTGTCTGAGAGTGTGGTGGAGACAGGGTCAATCGAGTGGTTAGGATCTGGAATGCACTGTCTGAGATTGTGGTGGAGACAGGGTCAATCGAGTGGTTAGGATCTGGAATGCACTGTCTGAGATTGTGGTGGAGACAGGGTCAATCGAGTGGTTAGGATCTGGGGGAATGCACTGTCTGAGAGTGTGGTGGAGACAGGGTCAATCGAGTGGTTAGGATCTGGAATGCACTGTCTGAGAGTGCGGTGGAGACAGGGTTAATCGAGAGGTTAGGATTTGGAATGCACTGTCTGAGAGTTTGGGGGAGACAGGGTCAATCGAGAGGTTAGGATCTGGGGGAATGCACTGTCTGAGAGTGTGGTGGAGACAGGGTCAATCGAGAGGTTAGGATCTGGAATGCACTGTCTGAGAGTGTGGTGGAGACAGGGTCAATCGAGAGGTTAGGATCTGGAATGCACTGTCTGAGTGTGTGGTGGAGACAGGGATAATCGAGTGGTTAGGATCTGGGATGCACTGTCTGAGAGTGTGGTGGAGACAGGGTCAATCAAGAGGTTAGGATCTGGGATGCACGTCTGAGAGTGTGGTGGAGACAGGGATAATCGAGTGGTTAGGAACTGGAATGCTCTGTCTGAGAGTGTGGGGGAGACAGGGTCAATCGAGACGTTAGGATCTGGGATGCACTGTCTGAGAGTGTGGTGGAGACAGGGTTAATCGAGTGGTTAGGAACTGGAATGCACTGTCTGAGAGTGTGATGGAGGCAGGGTTAATCGAGTGGTTAGGAACTGGAATGCACTGTCTGAGAGTGTGGTGGAGGCAGGGTTAATCGAGTGGTTAGGAACTGGGATGCACTGTCTGAGTGTGTGGTGGAGACAGGGATAATCGAGAGGTTAGGATCTGGAATGCACTGTCTGAGAGTGTGGTGGAGACAGGGTCAATCGAGTGGTTAGGATCTGGAATGCACTGTCTGAGATTGTGGTGGAGACAGGGTTAATCGAGAGGTTAGGATTTGGAATGCACTGTCTGAGAGTTTGGGGGAGACAGGGATAATCGAGAGGTTAGGATCTGGGGGAATGCACTGTCTGAGAGTGTGGTGGAGACAGGGTCAATCGAGTGGGTAAGATCCGGAATGCACTGTCTGAGAGTGTGGGGGAGATAGGATCAATGGAGTGGTTAAGATCTGGAATGCACTGTCTGAGAGTGTGGGGGAGACAGGATCAATGGAGTGGTTCAGATCTGGACCGCACTGCCTGAGAATTTAAGGGAGACAGGGTCAATCGAGTGGTTAGGATCTGGGGGAATGCACTGTCTGAGAGTGTGGTGGAGACAGGGTCAATCGAGTGATTAGGATCTGGGATGCACTGTCTGAGAGTGTGGTGGAGACAGGGTCAATCGAGTGGTAAGGATCTGGGGGGATGCACTGTCTGAGAGTGTGGTGGAGACAGGGTCAATCGAGGGGTTAGAATCTGGAACCTGCCTTTGAGTGGTGCTACCTGATTGGCTAACAGCTTTTCGATTGATTGAGAAAGAAGTCAGTAATCGGCTGATCGGCTGAGAATGGAACCGGGTTTTTGTTCTCAGTTGTTGTTATTTCTCCAGTAATTGAATAATTAATGTAAGCAGATATTTTCCACTTTCTGGAACTCTTCTCTGACCATGGACTGAGTCACCCCATGAATAAATGTCTTTTGTGCAGCAACTTAAAATCATCTGCACTATCCCTGCTTGTCCAAATATGAAACAGATTCATTGCAATCTGTTCCTGAAATATGGGAATTAAAGATCCCCCCAAACCACCCACCCCACCCCTCACAGGTGAATATCCCACCGGCACCTCCTCCCTATGGTTCACTGACTCTGTGACCTGTGTCGATTGGGAGTCTGTGCAGAAATATTCCATTCATGACCTGTAAACATTGGGAGCCGCCTCTCGGCTGTTCTCAGTCATGTTGCTTCGTCATTAAGTGAATAATTGATATAACCGGATATGTCACCCCCCATTTGGACCGGCTCTCTGAACGTGGACTGAGTCACCCCATGAATAAATGCGTTTGTGCAGCAACTTCAATCCTGCAGAGTCACTCCGACTTGTTGAAATATTTATTCAGACGCGCTGTAATCCTTGGGGGCTGTTCCTGTAATGGTATAATAGAAGAATTCAAACACTTTCACCCACCACGGTGAGATGAAGCTGCCCGAGATGCTGAAGAGCAAAATCACAGACGTTCTCCTCCTCTCCACCTCTGGGTCACTGTGATTCTCTCCCTGACTCTGTCCGCTCAGTCCCCCCTTACTGACTCGATTGGCCACTGAAATGTGTCTGACTGTCAGAGCGTTGATAAACAGAATTAAAGCGAATGGGAGCGCTGGGGTTAAAACTGTATCAAAACAGTGAAATCCCAGCCACCTGGGATCAGTATAAATGCCCGGCATGGTATAAAGGAACCAGGGTACATTGTCGATCATCACTCCAGCTTCCTGTGTAAAGTGGTGCGGGATGTGTTTTAAACAGTGCAGGATGCCGGTTGTTGCCAGGACCACAGCCGCCGTTTTCCCGGTGCAATATTTTGTTCTCAGCTTCTGGCAACAAATGGCCACAAATCGGTCAAAGGAGAAAGTGAGGGTGAACCAGACAGAACAGTCTGTGGCTGCACGAGTCAGGACAGCGAGAACTCTACACACAGGGGTGATGTTCAGGAAGCAACATGGGGAAATAATAATAAATGACCCTCCACAGTCTGACCTCAGTGGTAATGAGCAGTAGGTCTGTCGTTGCCATGGCTACCAAGTAGCGAATGATGCAGGTGGAGAGACCACGCTTTCCCCGGGTTAGGATCACAATCGCCAGTAAATTAACTGTAAGAGAGAGAAGGGGAAAGACACTGGAAATTAACTGACTGAACATTCGCTCTGTCTGCAAGGACAGTAAGGGCAAGATTAAGTTCCAAAATAGTTCATATGGGACCGTGCGAGAGGCTAAAATTTGAAAATTAATATCCACATCCCACTCCAGGCCTTCACCATCCGGTGAAATTCCGAGGTAACAAAGTCAGACCAGGGAACATTCAGCAGGATGGGTTCGGAAATACCGAACAGAAACAGGCCGTTCGTGGTAAGCAGCTCATTTCAGTGCTGATGATCCACTCGCACCTCCGCTCAGGTTTCCTCAGTTAAATCTGACATCGTAACCCTCTATTCCTCAACATCTTTATCAAATCTCCTCTGAGCCTTCTTCCCTTCAAGGAGAACAGTCCCAACCTCTCCAATCTATCCACATAGTAGAAGTTTCTCATCCCTGGAAACTTTCTTCTAAACCTCTGCTGCACTCTCTCCAATGTGTTCCAATTCTCCCTCTATTATGAAGCCCAGAACTTTGTCCAATATTCCAGCTGAGGTCTCATAAGTACATAGGAACCAAGAGCAGGAGTAGGCAATTCAGCCCCTCGAGCCTACCCCTCTATTCAATACCAACATGGCTGATCTCATTACGGTCCCAACTACAATCTCCTGCACTTTCCCCATAACCTTTCAACCCATTACTAATTAAAAATCTGTCTATCTTCTCCTTAAATTTATTCAGTGTCCCGGCATCCACTCCACCCTGAGGTAGTGAATTCCACAGATTCACCACTCTTTGAGAAAAAGTAATTCCTCCTCATCTCGGATTTAAATCTACCACCCCTTAGCCTAAAACTGTGGCCTCTCATTCTAGAATGCCCCACAAAGGGGAAACGTCCACTCCATGTCTACTTTGTCTATCACCTTTAGCATCTTATATACCTCAATTAGATCTCCTCTCATCCTTCTAAACTCTAGTGAGTATAGGCCTAAACTGCTCAATCTCTCCTCATAAGACAAGCCCCGCATCTCTGGAATCAATCTAGTGAACCTGCTCTGAACCGCCTCCAATACAACTACATCCTTCCTCAAGTAAGGGGACCAAAACTGTGCACAGTACTCCAGGTGGGGTCTCACCAGTGCCTTATCCAGTTGCAACAACACTTCCCTGTTTTTTCACTCTATTCCTTTAGCAGTAAATGCCAAAATTCCATTCGCCTTCCTTGTTACCGGCTGTACCTGCAGACCAGCTTTTAGTGATTCATGCACGAGGACACCCAGATCCCTCTGCACTGAAGCATTCTGAAGTTTCTCTCCATTTAAATATTAAGCCGCCTCTTTATTCTTCTGAACAAAAAGGATAACCTCACACTTATCCAGGTTAAACTCCATCTGCCAAATTTTGGCCCATTCCCCTAACCTGTCCATATCCATTTGTAAGTTTCTTATTTATTCATTGCAACTCACTTTCCCACCTATTTTGGTGTCATCTGCAAATTTAGCTGTAGTACCTTCTATCCCCGAATCCAAGTCAATAATATGGATGGTTAACAGTTGTGGCCCAAGGACCCCACCCTGTGGCACCCCACAGGTTACAGCTTGTCATCCAGGAACATATCTATTTAACCCGACTCTCTGCTTCCTGCTTTGAGCCAATCCTCTATCCCAGCTAATATTTTACCCCGAACTCCGTCTGCTCTCACCTTGTGTATGAATCTTGCGTTCAGCACACTACCAAAGGCCTAATGGAAGGCCAGATATACTATCCCCACAGAATCCCCATAATCCACTGTGCATGTCGCATCTTCAAAAAAACTCTGAAAATCAATCAAACAGGATTGACTCTTTATAAAACCAGGCTGACTCTGATGGATTACATTCTGACTTTCCAAATGCCCCATTTCTACTTCCTTAATAATGGATTCCATCAATTTCCCAACAACAGATGTTAAACTAACCTCTATAGTTCCCTACTCCCTGCCTCCCCCTCCCCCTCTCCCCTTTTTGAATCAGGGTGTTATATTAACATGTTTCCAATCCACTTTAACGTTCCAGAATCCGGGGAATTTTGGAATATTATAGCCAGTGCATCCCGTCCCTCCACTGCCGCTTCCTTTCAGACTCGAGGATTTAGGCCATCAAGTGCTTGAGACTCATCACCCTTTAATCCTATGAACTCCCCATTCCCATCGTCCAAGGGACCAATAATCACTTTAGCTCCTCCCTTTTGTTTCATATACTTGTCGATGCTTTTGTTATCAGGTTTTACATTTTGAGCTTTTTTTTATAATTTACCTTTTTTCCTTTTATAATTTGTTTTTAGTAACCCTCTGTTGATCTTTAAAAGTTTCCCAATTTTCCAGCCTGCAGTTTGGTGTGCCTAGTTTTTGCCTTTGTGTTATCTTTAACTTCCTTGCTTAGCCATGGATGCTTTTTCCCCCTCTTACCATCTTCCTGCCTCTTTGGGATATATTTTACTCGGGAGGAATTGAACATCTCCTTAAATACCTGCTACTGTTCATCAGCTGTCCTCCCTTGTAGCCTTCCTGCCCAGTCCACTAGGGCCAAATCTGCCCTCAGGCCTATGTAGTTACCTTTGTTTAACTCCAGAATATTAGGGTGGGACTCAGGTTTCTCCCTCTCAAACTGAACCTGAAATTCCATCACGTTATGATCACTCTTCCCTGGAGGGCCCTTTACTATGAGATCATTAATTAATCCCACCTTATTATACAAAACCAAACCCAGAACAGCCTGCTCCCTGGTTGGTTCCACAACATGTTATCTGAGAAACGATCTCTCCTACACTCTATGAACTCTCCCTCGAGGCTATCCTTGCCAATTTGATTAGTCCAGTCTATGTGCATGTTAAAATCACCCATGATTATTGCCGTACCTTTCTTACGTGCTCCCGCTATTTCCCGGTTTATACTGTGCCCTGCTGCTGAACGACTGTTTGGGGAACTATAGATTACTCCCACCAGCGACGTCTTTCACATGCTAAATCTTATTTCTACCCAGAATGACTCCACATGTTGCTCTCCAGTGCCTATATCATTCCCCACTATAGCACTGATCTCTTCCTTTACTAACAGAGCTACACCACCTCCTTTTCTTTCCTGCCTATTCTTCCGAAACACTGAGGAACCCTTGGATGTTCAACTCCCAAACCTGTTCTCCCTGTAACCACGTCTCAGTAATCGCCACCAGGTCAAACCATTTTACCTCTATTTGCGCTGTTAATTCATTAGTTTTATTCTGAACGCTACGAACATTCAGATACAAAGCCTTTAAGTTTGCCCTATTATCAATTTTCCCTCCTCGTATATGACTCTTTGGTGCCATATGGTGTTCACACACTCTGTCCCTTCCTTTCACTTTTTGGTAACAACCAGCCTTGTCACTAACCTGCACTCTTACCCTCTGCAGATTATTTGGTTTTTTATATATTTCCATGCAACTGGACTCTACCCCCCACCCCCCCCCCCCCCGCCCCGACTATTTTGTTTGTAGGCCGATCGATGACCCTAGTTAGCGATTGGCCAGGACACTGGCCCCAGCAGGATTTAAGTGGAGCCCATTTCAACGGAATAGCTCCCTCTTCCCCCAGTACTGGAGCCAATTTCCCATGAATTCGAACCCATTTCTCCCACACCAAACGTTGAGCCACATATATATCTCATTAACCTTGTTGACCCTGTGTCAGTCAGCTCGTGGCTCAGGTAGTAATCCAGAGATTATTAGCCTTTAGGTTCTGCTTGTTTAATCTCGCCCCTAGCTGCTCGTGTTCCCGCAGAATAACCTTTATCCTCGTACTACCTACACCGTTTGTACCTACGTGGAGCAGGACAACTGGATCTTTCCCCCTCTGCAGCCCAGGTGAGATATCCATAAACCTGGCACCAGGTCGGCAACACAGCCTTCGGAGCTCTTGATCCCGGTTACAGAGAACAGTATACATTCCCCTAACTATACTGTTTCCGATTACAGCAACAATTCTATTTCCCCCACCACCCCCACTTGAATGGGTCCCAGTACCACAGTGCTATGGTCAGTTTGCTGATCTCCCCCGCTACAGACACCTCTCTGGTTCACACAGGGGGCAAGTATCTCGAACCTGTTGGATAAGGGCAAGGGCTGAGGCTCCTGTAGTGCTACCTCCTGGATCCCTCTACCTGCCCCATTCATAGTCACACCCTCCTGTCCCTGACCACTGGCCGAATTTAAGGTAGTCAATCTAAGGGGTGTGACTGTCTCCAGAAACACAGCCTCCAGGTAACGCTTCCCCTCCCTGATGAGTCGCAGTGTCCGAAGCTCAGACTCCAGTCCATCAGCTCTGAGCCGGAGTTCCTCGAGCAGCCAACACTTGCTACAGGTGTGGTCACTTGGAACCACAATGGGGTCCACCAGCGCCCACATCCTGCAGCTACAACACATCGCCTGGCCCTGCCTCTCGATCTTATTTAATTAGATATTCAATGTGTCCTTAAATTCTCTACTGGTCTTTACATTATCGACGTGAAAAGTATTTCTCATTGGTGCTTTTAACCTGAAAACAAATTAGAATAGAAATTGAGAATACACATCTTAACAACAACTGGAACCCACTCTCTCTGCTGAGCTGAAGGCGAAGTGTTGGGCCTCTGATCTTGTGCCCCAGTGGTCACCTTTAATCTGAAATAAACTTAGAATAAGTAGCTCAGACTCGCAGTTACCTACCAACCAATGAGCTTACAGCTGTCCTGTGATATCAGTCTTCGTTTCGACAGTGAGTGCAGAGGATGCTGTTCCCAGGTTCATGATGGGGAGGGTCAATGTCACTGAATTGTGAGATCAGCCATGATCGTATGTAATTGTGTCGCAGGCTCGAGGGCTGAATGACCTTCTCCTGTTCCCATGAATAAAGTCCCTGTTAGTGGCTGTGCGGGGCTCCCGAATTGCATTCCCCCAAAGCAGAATCAACATCTGGGACAGCTGATACTATGGAAGTTCGGCGACGACTCTGTACAATCCGGTTTGGTTTCTGTTCCATGTGCCGGTTCCAGCAGAGGGGATGCTTTGACCCATCTCCCGTCTCTTTTACATCCGCTCCTGAGCCTTCACCTCCCCACCAGGGCTCAGCTGCTCACTGGCCCGTTGCCGATTGGAGGTTTGTGGTTAAATAGTCCATTCATTGCCGGGAAAGCGGGAGCGCCACATCTGGGCTACTTCCAGTTGTTTTGATTCTTCAACAAGTGAATATGTGATGCTAGCGGATATTTCACTGCATCCTTCAGCTGCTCTCTGAACCTGGACTGAGTCACCCCGTAAATAAATGTGTTTGTGCAGCAACTTAAGCACCGCAGCATCATCCCGAATTGTCTACATATAGATTCAGAGTCTGTGTAATCACTGGGATCTGTTCCCGTAATGGTATAAAATAAGTAATCGGTAACATACACTGACCACAGCAATCCGAAGCTGGCGGAGATGGTGAAGAGTAAAATCACAGACTTCCTCCTGCTCTCCATCTCTGGGTCACGGCGATTCTCTCCCCGGCTCTGACTCCTCAGCCCCTTACGGAGCCGACTGGTCACTAAGATGTGTCTGACTGTCAGAGCGTTGAGCAGCAGGATTAAAGTGAATGGGAGCGCTGGGGTTAAAACCGTGTCAAACCCGTCAAATCCCACCCACCCAGGGTTAGTAAAATAGCTTGGCTTTGTATAACACAACCAGGGTATATTTCCCATCATCACTCCAGCTTCCTGTGTAAAGTGGTGCGGGATGTTTTTTAAACAGTGCAGGATGCCGGTTGTTGCCAGGACCACAGCCGCCGTTTTCCCGGTGCAATATTTTGTTCTCAGCTTCTGGCAACAAATGGCCACAAATCGGTCAAAGGAGAAAGTGAGGGTGAACCAGACAGAACAGTCTGTGGCTGCACGAGTCAGGACAGCGAGAACTCTACACACAGGGGTGATGAGCAGGAAACTCACTCCCAAATAATAGTAAATGACCCTCCACATGATGACCTCAGTGGTAATGACCAGTAGGTCCGCCGTTGCCATGGCCACCAGGTAGCGAGTGGTGCAGGTGGAGAGACCACACTTTCCCCGGGTTAGGATCACAATCGCCAGTAAATTAACTGTAAGAGAGAGAAGGGGAAAGAGACTGGAAATTAACTGATTAAACATTCACGCTCTATAAGGCCAATATTCAACCAACAAAATAGATCATTCTGGACCCTGTCAGAGGCTTAACTTTGAAATTAAAACTCCAAATCCCTCCCCAACCCATCCCCATCGTGCGAAATCCCGAGTTAATAAATTCAGACGGGGAAGCATGAAATCTGATGGGTCGGATATAAAGAACAGAAACAGGCCATTCGCCCTAAGCAGCTCATTTCAGTGTTGATGATCCAGCGGAGACTCGGCCCAGATTTCCTCAGTTAAATCTGACATCGTAACCCTCTTCTTCCTTCTCCCTCACATCATTGTTCATATTCCCTTAAATGAATCTAAAGTGTTCACGTCAATCACTCTGTGTGGTCGCGAGTTGCACATTCTCACCGCTCTTTGGGTGAAGCAGTTCCCTCTGAACTCCCTATCGGCTTTCTTGGTAACTCTCTCATATCGATGGCCTCTGTTTATGCCCCTCCTCACAGGAAGAAATATTCTCTCTGTGTCCACTCTATCAAACCCTTTCTTCATTTTACACTTCTAATCAGCACACCCCTCAGCGTTCCATTATCAAGAGATGAAGTCACAGCCTGTCTATCCGTTGCTGATATTGATACCCACGTATATCTGACATGACCGATCTACACTGTCTCTGCACCCTTGGCAGTGCCTCTGTCCCCTTGGCTCTATAATACCTGAACTGAACTGTATCCAGTATTCAGTATGTGCTCTGGCTAAGGTTTGATGTGGATTTATCGTCAATGATCTACTTTTACAATCCTCCCCATTATTGACCACACCCCGTCTCAAGCTGGTTTCATCTGTAATTTTGGAAATTGTGTTTTGATTACAAAATTCAACTCCTGAATGCATTTTGAAGAGCACTGATCCCAGAACGGAACCTTGTGGAACACCACTTCCCACCTTCTGTCACCCTGAATAACCACCCTTTATTCCCACTGTCTGCTTTCTGTCCTGAATACAGCCAGTAATCCTTTCGGCCACTTGTCCCTTGACGCCACATTTTCTGACCATATTCATGAGTCTGTTTTGCTCTCCTGTTTACCTGACAGTAAATATCTGTTTCTCTTGAACAGTTCAGTCGGTGACAGACCCACATCAATAATTTTCACTGTATACATTTACACTGACACAAGTCACAACAATAATCCACCCATCGTTCAAAAGGTTACATCCGTAAAAACAAAAGAGAGAGAGAGATACATGAAACGGAGAGACCCGTCACCCTAAACAATCATTCACAACCAAACCAGTTTGTTTCATACCAGTTATTGAACCAAATTCAGCACAGGTCTCCCCTAAACAGTTACTCCCGGTAATACATGGTCACTTGGTATCCCCTCCCCAGCTCTTCACTCCACGGGTTAGTGACCCACAGCCTCTGCAGTTTTGCACTAACACATATTCCCAGTCACCCATCGGCAGTGTGGCTGGGTGCTCCACTTCAGCTAGTGACCCACACTCAGCGCAATTGTACACTTACAGATAATAGAACGTTAGGTTCCACTGGAGAATATAACTTGATATTGCCGACTCTATGCAAATTATAAGCAGAACTTGATCTTCAGCTGGGGCAATATAATGAATCGGTGGAGATAATTCAGGGTATTTGACTGGAGAAAATGCTCCCACTGCCCATATGGATCCACCATATATGTCATGTTATGAGAAGCAGAATAAAATCACAGATCAGCTCACAGACATCCTCACAGACATTCACTGTTTATATTCACTTACCGGGTACACCAATGATTGCCAAGATCAGGTAATATATTTTTTTGAAGCTGTTGAACTTTTCAATCATATTCTCACTGAAGTGATTTGTCCCTTTGTCTTGTGACAATCTCTCTGTATTAAACTGTGGGGCGAGACATTCGCACAGCCTTTAATTAATACTCTGTCGGAACACCTCCGGGAATTTGAAGTTGCAGCTTATTTATTTTAAACCTGAACAAACAGGCTTTGAAATGAGTTAATTCCCTCCTGTACAGTCTATATTTAGCGCTGAGTTTCCACTGGACAATTCTGATCACATCGTTAGCTAACAAGTTTCGTTCCAGCATTGACCCTGTTCACTCAAAAATAGGAACCATCAGTCCAAAAACAACACCTAAAACTGTCTCCTAAATGCTGGTCACAATGCTGTGATTATTCAATCATTGAATTGCAATTAGACATGTCTCTCTCTCTCTCTCCCTCTCTCTCCACTTGTCTCACTCTCCTTGTCTCTCTCTCTCAATACCTCCATCCCTCTCTCTGTCTCTCTCTCTCATTGTCTCAATCTCTGCCTCCCTCTTCTTGTCTCTCACTCCTCACTCTCTCTCCCCTTGTCTCACTCTCCTTGTCTCTCTCTCTCAATACCTCCATCCCTCTCTCACTCTCTCTCTCTCTTGCCCCTTGTCTCACGCTCCTTGTCTCTCTCTCTCAATACCTCTATCCCTCTCTCTGACTCTCTCTCATTGTCTCAATCTCTGCCTCCCTCTTCTTGTCTCTCACTCCTCTCTCTCTCTCTCTCTCGTTCTCTCTTTCTCTTTCCCTCTCATTGCCTCACTCTCTCTCTCACTCTCCTTATCTCTCGGTCCTTCTCTCTCTCTCTCATTCACTCTCACAAACCTCTCTCTTGTCTCTCTCTCTCTTGCCTTTCTTGTCTCACTTTCTCTCTCTCGCTTCTTGTCTCTGCCTCTGTGTATCTGACTCTCTCATTCTCTCAGGGACGTGACTGCCTTCTGTAACCGCCTTTATCCAATCAAAGGCTAGAATGCCTCACTGAGGAACAGAGATTTACACATTCGAACGTTGAATCATTCAATTAGACCTGGAAAGAAATTAGGGCAGATAGAGGGATTAAAAATTGAGATAATAAATGAATCAAATTAAGAATAAATAAAAATAAGGGGGATAAAAAAAAGAATATATAGAAAGGGATTAAAATGTGGTGAGGAAAGAGGTGAGAGCTCATGGTCTGAAGATGTTGAATTCAATATTCAGTCTGGAAGGCTGTAAAGAGCCTAGTCGGAAGATGAGGTGCTGTTCCTCCAGTTTGCGTTGGGCTTCACTGGAACAATGCAGCAAGCCAAGGACAGACATGTGGGCATGAGAGCAGGGTGGAGTGTTAAAATGGCAAGCGACAGGGAGGTCTGGGTAATGCTTGCGGAGAGACGCAAAGTGCTCTGCAAAGCAGTCACCCAATTCTCCTTTAGTCTCCCAATCATAGAGGAGTGCGAATTTGGAGCAGCGAATGCATTGGCTCATAACATCAGGTCAAACATGGGCAAGAAAATGGCTCCTTCTGATTCTCGTCTACTGCCCTCCCTCAGCCGATGGTCCAGCACAAGTGCTCTTGGAGTAAAGGGCTGTTTGTCAGATTGGAGCATGTAGACAGTGCTGTTCCCCCAATTACTGACATCAGGAATACGGTGACATTCCAAAACTTGTCGATGAAACAATACTTGAAGTCATGGCAACCAGTGAGGACGATAGATATCGATGGAAACAGGAAGTAGATAGGAGGGCAGAATGGGCAGAAAAGTGGCAGATGGAATTTTGTAGAGAGGGGTATGAGGTGATGCATTTTGACAGAAGGAATAGGGAGAGGCATTATGGGCTACATGACACAATGTTAAAGAGTGTTCAGAGACAGAGGGATATGGGGTATTCCGAAATGTTATCTTTGACATTTGGCAGGGCAGGATGAGAGAGCAGTTAGTGAAGCGTGGAGGGTATTGGGCTCCATTTCTTCAAATTTATTTATGGGAAATGGATTAGGCCAGCATTTAATTATAGACCCAGATTGCCCCTTGAGAAGGTGGTGGTGAGCCGCTGCAGTCCCTGTGGTGTAGGTACATCCACAGCGCTGTTAGGGAGGGAGATCCAGGATTTTGACCCAGCGACAGTGAAGGAACGGCGGATATATTTCCAAGTCAGAATGGTGAGTAGCTCAGAGGGGAACTTCTAGGTCCTGGTGTTCCCATGTGTCTGCTGCCCTTGTCCTTCTAGATGGTAGAGGAGGTGGATTAGGGCAGCGCTATCGAAGGAGCCTTGGTGAGTTCCTGCAGTGCATCTTGTAGATGGTACACACACTGCAGCTACCGTGCGTCGGAGATGGAGGGAGTGAATGTTTGTGGATGGGGTACTGATCAAGCGAGGCTGCTTTGTCCTGGATGGTGTCGAGCTTCTTGTGTGTTGTGGGAGCCGCACTCATCCAGTCAAGTGGGGAGTATTCCAACAAAATGCTGACTTGTGCCATGTCGAAGGAGGACAGGCTTTGGGGAGTCAGGAGGTGAGTTACTGTCCGCAGGATTCCCATCCTCTGACCTGCTCTTGTAACCACACTGTTTATATGGCTGGTCCAGTTCAGTTTCTGGTCAATTGTAACCCCCAGGATGAAGTTAGTGGGGGATTCAGTGATGGTAATGGCATTGAATGTCAAGGGACGATGGTTAGATTCTCTCTTGTTGCAGATGGTCATTACCTGACACTCAAAAATACAGGTATTGTGGACAATATCAAAGGAAGTTACTCTGAACAATGATTAATCCCGGCTAATGCCGCAGCTAGATTAATCCATCCAGCTCTTATCACCAGGCCATTTCCTGTCACTTGTGTGGCGTGATTGTTCTGGCTTTGGTGAGTCAGGAGATGAGTTACCCAGGTGGTTAAATATTTCTAATTTGAGGCCGCTGTCGGTTTGTTAAATATTTGCCCCTGAAGCGGAACTGCCCTTTCCCCAGTCACCATCCTGTCTGACTCCGGTTAGGAATGAGCTGTCCCTGGATATGACCCAGCAGCTCACTGCCTGTCTGTGGGGACAATACACAAACCCTCAACTACTGAGTGTCCACGTAGCATCAGATTAATCCAACCAATGCTGTGAAATACTGTGGGGAGATGCTCCATGAGCAGCTGTGTATACACAGACAAATATACACGCACACAACCTGTGACCATCGTCAGGGATTTGAAGAGGATGTGGGAATATTGTGGGGAAAGGGAACATTCATTGCCCATCCCTAATTGCCCCTTGGGAAGGTGGTGGGTGAGCCGTCTTCTTGAGCCGCTGCAGTCCCGTGTGGTGTAGGTACACTCACAGCGCTGTTAGGGAGGGAGTTCCAGGATTGGAGCCAGCGACAGTGCAGTAACAGTGATATAGTTCCAGTCAGGATGGGTTGTGTCTTGGAGGGGAACATTCAATGATTCTCCTCCCATGTGCCCGCTGCCCCTGTCCTTCCAGGGGGTGGGGATCATGGGTTTGGAAAGCGCTGTTGAAGGAGACTCGGTGTGTTGGGGCAGCGCATCTTGGAGAGGGTACACACTGACGCCATTGTGTGCCAAGTGGAGACTCCCTCCCCATTCTTTGAGCCGATGCCATGAGGCTTCGCGGGATGTAGAGTGAGTGTTGAGTGCTCCCTGGGCCGCTCCCTCCTGACTCTGGAGAGCCTGTCCTGCCTCTGGGGATGATTATTCCCAGGGACGGTGATGAAGAAGTCTGGCCCATTGGCCTCTGGGGATGATTGGGTGAGTGTGACTATGTCAGGCAGTTGAGCGACCAGTCTGTGGGGACAGCTCTCCCAATGTTGGCGTTCCCTTCAACACTCAAGCGCTGATCAGGCACAACTTTCACACGGCAGCATGTGTGCCCTCCTGACACCCACTTCCAGTAAAAGCGGGCAGTGGACAGGTTGGCACAAAGCAGCACAGGGTTAAATGTCTGCCCTGCCTAGGGGTCCAATCTCTCGGACGGGGCACTGGAGGTTCTGAAGAAGGTGCTGCAGAGGAGGAGCGATGCCCTGCGGAGGGGGAGCTGACTGACTCCAGCTCAGCTTTAAAGTGAGCAACTTCCCTACACTAATGGCCGTTTGCGGAAGAGAGTTCCAAGCCTCTGCCACCCTTTGTGTGTCTGTGTGTCCCTTTGCAAGACTCACCAAGCAGCGGGAATATCTTCTACATATCCACCTTCGCTCTATTCTACCCGAATATTTCAGATACTTGACCAATGGGAACAGAGCCTCTGCCTTCCCTACAACAATCTAACCTTAGCTTGTGTCCTGTATTTTCATTCTTCTCCAAGCCTTTTTTTTTTACAAACCCATTTGCATCTGTTTCAGATGAAGTTACATTGTTTCATAGTTTTGCCATTGTGAGATTTGAACTCTTGATAATCTTTTAAATGAAAACCAAATCAACAAAATCGGGATAAATCAGGCACAGCCCCTAATTCAGGTCAGCTGTAAAACCAAGAACAAAGTTTAAAGGAAACTTACAAACTTTAAATCAAAATGTGATTAAAGGGGTCAACTAGGCACCCCAGTCCCCGCGGTGCACACCGAGCACGGAAGGCCTCGAGAGTGCCAGCAGACACCACGTGCTCCCTCTCCAGGGAGCTTAATGCTGATGCTGCACTCATTGGAGCCCAAATGCAAAATGTGGCCAAATGCAATCTCAGTTCATACCTCCTCTTTTTAATCTCCTTAAAGCTACATGAAAGCAGTTTGACTGTTAAAGAGATGTCAAGTCAAAGACATCTTAACAACACTCCAATAATACATACATGTCAAGGAATGTCATCACTAACACTATGTACAGGAGAATTGCTTTTGGAAGCAACAATAATTACACCAATGGATCAATGAGGTGATTCCTGAGATGGTTAGAACAACATTTTCTTTTCGATGTGCCTGGCTCTGCTCTTGACACTCTGTCCTGCATTCTCCAGGGAATCAGGCTTGTTCCCTTGTCTTGAAGGTTATGGTGGTGTCAGGAATATCCAGGCCATGACCTTGCAGGTTGTGTTTGAATTTAATTCTGCTGTTGATGATGACCCATAGCGCATGGTGGCTGTTGAGATTTGGGCTGTGTGACCTGTTCTGAATCGATCCCATTGAAAGCAATGAGTGCCACACAACACAATGGAGAGTGTGCTCAGTGTGAGGACAGGAGCCAATCGTCACAAGGACTGTGCGGGGGTCATTCCCACCAACAGCGTCAGGGACAGATGTATCTGCAGCAGGTAGATTGCTGAGGATGGGGTGGAGTAGAATCTTCCCTCTTGTTGGTTCACCTGCCTCAGGCCTATTCTGCCTTTCAGGGCTCGGACACCTGGGTCTGTAACGCTGACCCTGAGACACTCTTGGTGATGGACATGCAGGTCCCACAGCAGAGAACATTATGTGCCCTCGATACGCTCAGTGCTTCCTCCATGTGGTGTTTAACATGGAGGGGGAGAGATTGATCAGATTCGGGAGAGCGGTAGGTGGGAGTCAGCAGGAGGTTTCCATTCCCCTGTTTGCCCTCATGTCTTGTGACATCAGAGAGACTGTGGTCTTGTTGAGGACTCCCAGGACCAGCCTCTCCCGACTGTATGTCACTGCTCTGTCACCTCTGGTGGGGACAGTCCTGTCAGAGGGACACGGGATACCCAGGGAATGAGGGGCACATGATTAGCGCATTGTCTTTACGTTATGTTTCTGTGAGTGTGTCTACATTGGAGTTATAAGATGTCAATGTGACCTTGCCATTGTCTGACCTCCCCTCCCTCCCTGTCAATATGGAGACACACCGATCCGAGTGAGAAATGAGACACGGACAAGAGGCGGTGATCGATGCAGCCAGTTTTATTCACATGATTCAGAAAGCAGTGGGCCAGGGGTCATTGGATCCACACAATGTGTCAGAAGCAGAATGACAGGAATTACAGATAGCTTCAATCAGAGCCTCAGGCAGCTCTCACAGGGGGACATTTCCCCTTTTTGTTACTCAGTCAGCCTTGCAGCACTTAAAAACGAGGAAGCATTTCTCCTTCGTCTCTGTCTCACCTTCCTTGCACCCGAGTGGTCTACAGGAGCCGCCAGTGTCACTACATCCAAAGGCTCGACCTAGGAAAGAGAAAGGAAGACTTCATTGATGCCAACAGTCATGGCCCTCGAGGGCCCAAGTTTAGTCTAACTGATGTACATTCAGAGCTAACCTGTAGCTAAAATGTATTTTACACAACTCAATACCAGCACAGTCCTGATGGGTTGAAAAGATTCCTGCTTCCCATCTGTGTTTCTATAAATTGAGCACTGAGAGATGTACTCACTTCCCAATGTAGACGTTGCACTCACTCCTCCATCGGCAGTGATGGGCTGCACCAGCACCAGGAACCCAAGCAGCAAAAGCAGTGCTTTCCTCATTCTCCGCTGATCTCCTCCCAGTCACAATGAGATAGCAGGAGCACAGACGCTCTTTATATGTACACACAGAGCATTCTGTAGTTAATAATCACACACACGCAGAGCGGGTAGACTCTAACTTGGACACGTTGAAGGGAACATTCACTAACTGCGTCCAACATTAACTGGAATCAAGTATGTTTCTTTATTAATAAGAAGAGAGACAGATCTGAATAATGATTGAGCTGGCAAAGGTTCATAGGAATTGTTAGCTGTGTTTTTAATCAGAATCATACAACAGAGACGGAGGCCATTTGACCCATGGTGCCTATGCTAGCACCTTGATCATGTTATCTCATTATTCCCAGTTTCCTCTGTGCTTTGTCCTTAGCTATGCAACATTTTCCCACTCAATTATTCATCCAATTCCTCTTCTGAAGATTACTGTTCAATCTTCTCTGAATGTCCCTTCAGGCAGCGAGTTCCAGTTCACAAAAACTCCTTTAATAAACGGAAACTCTCATCATCCTCCATCTAGTTCTTTTGTCATTGAAATAAAATCTGTTTCTACTGGTTCCCTAATCTCCCATCCTCGGAAATCTCCCATGATCTCTATTGGGAGAAGAGTTGGGGAGCTCTACCTGGTGTCCTGGGGCCAATGTTTATCCATCGGCCAACACCACGATCACATATTGTCCAGTCAGTATTGCATTGCTGCTGGGATCTTGCTGTGCAGAATTTGGCTGTCACATATTGTGGATTAAAACAGTGACTGTCCTTCAATGTGAGGTAATTGACTGTGATGAATGTTGCATTGCCCTGGTGAAGGGTTCCATATAAACCCAAATCTTCATTTTATTATTTCTCTCTTTATCTGCTTTTCCTTTTCTCTCTCCTTTTCTCTCACTTTGTCCCTTTGACTGTCTGTCTGTCTGCCTGCCTCTCTTACTGTCTGAGTGTCTATCACTCTGTCTGCCTGTCTGTCTGACTCTCTCTCTCTCTGTCTCTGTTTTTCTGTCAGTGTGTCTGTTGATCTGTCTTTCTGTGTGTGTCTGTCTCTCTCTCTCTCTCTCTGTTTGTCTACCTGTCTGTGTGTCTGTCTGTCTCTCTCTCTCTCTCTCTCTCTGTTTGTCTGTCTGTCTGTCTATCTGTCTGTCTGTCTGTCTGGCTCCTCATTTTTCCAGCACTGCTGCTGCTGCTCCTGACATCCTCTCCTGCTCTCTTCACTGAACCATGGTTGTTCACTTGGCTTGACGGGAATGGTAGAGTGGGGGATGGGCCGGGACAGAGGGGACAGATTGTAGTTGAACACAGTTGTGCTGCTGGTGGCCCACAGAGCCTCATGGATGTTTGGAGCTGCTGGGCCTGATCTGAATCTATCCCATTGAACACAATGGTAGCACCACACGACACGATGGAGGGTGAGCGCAGTGTGAAGACAGCTCCTTGTCTTCACAAGGACTGTGCGGTGGTCTCTCCTGTCAATGGAGACACGGATATTCGCCAGGGGAGGTAAAGGTAGATGTTTCCCTCTTGTTGTCTCCCTCTCCACCTGATACAGGCCAAGTCTATCGGATATGACATATACAGTTTGCCTGCCTCGGTCAGTAGTGGTCCTACTGAGCCACTCTTGGTGATGGACAATGTTGTCTCCCAACCAGACTCCACTGTGTGCACTCATTGCCTCTGTGAATCGCTGTTTAACATGGAGGAGAACAGGTTGACCAGCTGAGGGAGGGTGGGTGGTGGGGATCAGTGGGACGTATCCCTCCCTGTGTTCCCCCTGATGCCATGAGACACAATGGAGCCTGGAGTCAATGTTGAACATTGGCAGAGCCAGTCCCTCCCCACTCTCTGCCACTCTGCTGGCACCTCTGCTGGGTGTGTCCTGCCAGTGGGACAGGACATGCCCCGGGGACGGTGATGGACCAGCCGGGGACATTGACCTTCAGCCTGTTACTGTGAGGATGACCACATCGGAGCTTCATGATGGTTCATGTGCTCCTGTCATTCTCTGACCCACCCTCCCTCCCTGTCAATATGGTGATGCACCCACCCCAATGGGAACTGAGGGGCAGTTAAGAGTTACCCACGTTGCTGTGGGTCTGGGTGCACATGTAGGTCAGACCAGGAAAAGACAGCAGATTCCCTTCCCTAAGGGACATGAGTCAACCAGGTGGGTCTTCACCACAATCCACTAGTTTCACTCTCACCATCACCGCTATTTGTGTTTTATTTTAAATCCGGGGCTATAATTTCCCCAACCCCACACCCTACAGTGAGTCTGCAGTCAGGGGCCCGGACAATCCTCCTGTCGGCATTTCCGGGGGCTGTGTTCAGCATCGTGAACTCTATCCTTTGTAGGGTCAGTGTATATCACTCACTGTGCCCAGTGAGACCATGGTCCTTCTCTGGTGTGACTGAGCTCACCCAGAGATACAGCCTCCACCCCTCCTTCTAGAGACACTATCATCTCTCCCACCCCCTCCTATCCCCCCACACACCCCCACCCCCAACACCCCACATCTCAATTGTCTCCCCACTCGGCACCTCCAGCCCTGCAAGATTCCCTCCCTTTTCCCTCATTCCCACAACCCTCTATCCATTCCCTCTTCCCAGGGCCCCTGTCCTCATTGATCCCTCACTGCCGTCTATCTGCATTGCCTGGATGGGCCGAATGGCTTCCTGAGCCGTGATGACCCAATGAATCCACCTTAATTGGGTGTTTAATTGTCTCCGAGTGATGGGCATTAGCTGGAGACTAAACTACTCTCCTGTCTCCAGGAGTGGGATGAAAGGTTGGAGATGTCTGGAATGCAATGTGTGGATAAAGAGTTCCATGTCGGCCATCAGAGTTGAAGCACAAATCAGTCACTTTGAGCAGTTTACCGGCCTGTTAAATATTTCCCTGGAACACGGAACTGAGCGGACACCAGGTGCCATCCTGTCTGACAGCCTTGAACAAGGTGTGAGGATCTGACAGGAATGAATCAGCACAGGATAGGGTCCAGCAGCTCACTGCCCATCTGTGTGGACAATACACAGGCTTTAATCTTCTAAATATCCTCAGCAGCCCCTCCAGGGCTCTCACATCCCCCCTCATGTGTGGTGATCAGAGCTGGATGTATTAATCTAGCTGCGGCCTAACCAGGGCTTTATCATTGTTCAGAGTATCTTCCCCTGATTTTGTCCCCAATACCTGTACTTATGAGTATCAGGTAATGATCATCTGCAACAAGGGAGAATCTAACCATCGCCCCTTGACATTCAATGCCATTACCATCGCTGAATCCCCCACTAACTTCATCCTGGGGGTTACCATTGACCAGAAACTGAACTGGACCAGCCATATAAATACTGTGGCTACAAGAGCAGGTCAGAGGCTGGGAATCCTGCGGAGAGTAACTCACCTCCTGACTCCCCAAAGCCTGTCCACCATTGACACGGCTCAAGTCAGAATTTGTTGGAATACTCTCCACTTGCCTGGATGAGTGCGGCTCCCACAACACTCAAGAAGCTCGACACCATCCAGGACAAAGCAGCCCTGCTTGATCAGCACCCCTTCCACAAACATTCACTCCCTCCACCACTGACGCACAGTAGCTGCAGTGTGTGTACCATCTACAAGATGCACTGCAGCGACTCAGCAAGGCTCCTTCGACAACATCTTGCAAACCCACGAACTTTAACATCTAGAAGGACAAGGGCAGCAGACACATGGGAACACCACCACCTGGAAGTTCCCCTCTGAGCCGCACACCATTCTGACTTGGAAATATATCGCCCGTTCCTTCACTGTCGCTGGGTCAAAATCCTGGAACTCCCTCCCTAACAGCGCTATGGATGTACCTACACCACAGGGATTGCAGCAGCTCACCACCACCTTGTTTTATTACCAGGATTCCGGTGCACCCCGTGTATGCTTCATCTGGCGCAGGCACACCGCGTTGCTTTTTGCAAGGTAGTGTGAGGAGCCCAGGTATTGGCATCCAGCTTGCAATCTCTGAGTTTGGCTTTGAGATTTCAGGCATCCTGTAGTGGAACTTCCTGTGCTCACCGAGTGTGGCTTGTTTGTACGCAGGAATTTTCTGGATGAACGGGCCTGACTGAACCAACCAGCGGGGCTCTACTGAACATATTCTCCATGTCAGGCATGCTGCACTTTGCAAGATCATCGGTTTTGCAGATTTTCTCCTGCTAACAACCGTTGGAAATGGTTCACAGACAGTGAAGTTGGAAAGTTTGCCTTCGGTATCTACCAGGCCGATAGGTTATGCAAGTCTCGCACTGATATGGAAGTGATATAAGAAACACTGCCCGTCAGGCCCTGATCTTCCAGCTGAGGGACAATCCATGTTCTTTTTGCGGAAGTCAGTGAGTCAATCCTGCCACGTGCCGAGCTTGTTTTGGTCAGGCGGTGGGTAATTTGCCCATCCAGTTAGTGCCCCTGGGGTGCATGCTGCCAAGTGAACAAAACTTCCGTACTGAACAGAGGGGTGCGTTGTTCAAAGCGGCTGTGGTATCTGGGAGCACGTGGACCAGCAATGGTTTGATGCAGCATCTCTGTCCTCAGTTACATCGCCAATGGAAAACCTTCTGAGTTGGCAGCAAAGCGCTCAGCACGCAGCTGAATGTCTCCGGACACTGACGTCTGAGAGCGCATTGGTCCGAGAATACCACTTCTCTCTGTAGCTGCCCAGCAGCCTCTGTGCAAGGTCTTATTCTTGCCTCTTTGAAGAGGCTGCCGGTGGTCCTGAAATGAACGTGCCAAGCTCTTGGAGTGCATGCTTGGACAAACACCGACAAATATGTGACAAACAGATCTGGACACATTAACCAGCCTTATTGGGCGACGCAAGAGGCAGGAAATGGGTTCAGACCGCCGAACCACTTTGCATCCCTCGGATTATGACGTCATCGTCATCGATTGAATGACACTGAACATCTGTTCCGGGCTGTCGCATATCCAGGGCTGAGTTGGATTGTTTATTGACCAATAAGGGAGACGAGGTGCATGAGGCTGTATGCGTGTGCTGTGAGGGAGGTGGTGGAAGGGTCCGGCGGAAGATGCTGGTCAGGGGAGAGCAGGCAGGAGAGTGCAGCTGAGGCCAGGATCAGATAAACCATGAATTTTCCCAGTTGCAGAACAGCCTCAAGCGGCCGAATGACCTACTGGCCTTAACTATTCTGTCTTTGGCGTTTGAAATGCAGCCCACACCAAACCTGCAGGCGCCGTCGATTGGGGTTCATTATAATCAGTGAATACCTCTGCTAATGATTGTCTGCAGAATAGATTTGAGGGCCAAGAGTTTTATGTTCAGATTGGATTGCCTTCCCAGTGATCTACTCTATATATCCCAGTAATTTCTCAAAAACATTTTTTTTCATTCAGTTCAAGCATCACTCTGCCCTATTGCACATCAAGGCACCAACAACGCCAACCTCCCAGGTCCAACGGTTGCGTGTATAATTTCCAGCCAAAATGGTGCAAATTTATGGGCAACGACAGAGAATGTAGGTCAAGTCACTGAAGGAAGTGTCAGGGCCAGAGGAATCCGCGGAAAGATCTGGGCAGCATATGAGTTCCTTCTGGAAGCTTAAATTTCAAAGAAAAACATCACACATGTGCCCTGTTGGAACATAGAATGTGTCCCGAAACACATGACAGTGGTGAACATCTGAAATATCCCCCACTGCTTTTCCTGGCCGTTCAGGCCGATTGAGTTTCCTCGAATCATTTTGATCTAAATTAGTAGCGATGTGATTCCCGACATCGCTGTGTGGGTCAATCATTTCCTGACGTGACTATCCACTATGGGATTTACCAGTTGCTCGGTAAAATATAGCCCCTTCAGTTTTATTGACCTCACACATCATTCCAATGTTCAACGTTTCATTTCGAAACGGTTCCTTTCGCAAGGAGAGCGACTGACGTAACCTGTTTGTTCAATGACTGAAACTAATTGATTTCTTTAGGGGACATGGATGCGCTCATGGGGCTTTATCTGCTCTCTACATAACCGTTTCTCTGGATGCAACATTTCATGTTTTCCAACTGGCTCGGGGTATCTGTTTCAACAGGAGTTAGCGCTTCTCACCGAGGATATAATTTGTTGTACTTCATCAGATACGAGCCATTTACAAACCCATTCTCGAAGCTCTCGTTTTCTCATGTATGTTTATTAACATGACCTCGGCCTAACAATATAAATGTTTGTCCTTCTTTTCATTCATGGATGAGGGTAACGCTGACAAGGCCAGCATTTATTGCCCATCTCTAATTCCCCTTGTGAAGTGGGTGGTGAGCGGCTGCGGTCTTTGTGGTGTAGTTACATCCACGGTATTGTCAGGCGGGGGGGATCCATTCACTTGACACAGAGACTGTGAAGGAACGGCGATATTTTTCCGGATCAGGACGATGAGTTTCTTGGAGAGCAGCGTTCAGCGAGTGGGTTTCCCGTGTGCATGTTTGCCTTTGTCTTTCGAGATTGTAGCGGTCGTGGGTTTGATTAGTTAACTAAAGGGCTTCATGTTAGGTAAAGGTAACAGCTTTTCTCTGTTCCCGGCTAGGAATCCTGTCGTGCTAGTTTTATCCTGATGCTCTAGGTTAATTAATGTGGCATCTGCTTCCGAATCTCCTGTGATTTAAACGTGTTTCTTTTATTTTCCTGAGCTAAATTTAAAGAAGAAGAGTATTTCTAAATTTCAGCTCACACGTTCATTCCAGCTCGTGCATCTATCTCTGCAGGAAAGACGCCTCCTCATAGAGATGGGAGAAAAGATACTTCCCCAGATAGAAGCCATCTTCTATCCTATTCTTGTGGCAATTGGTGTTCCTGGTAAGAGCCTAAATACCAACATTACACGTATAAATGGATGTTTATGTTCTTCTCAACTGCCGGTTCCGATAACATGGAATTGTTTCTTTAATATTGGGGAATCAGCAAAGCAGGGATGTATGCTTAACCATAGCGCTAACAGATATCTTCCTGTTGCTGCATCTTTCACTCCGTGGTATCCACTGCTGACACCTTATTCCTGCTTTACGAAATGTCATGTAACGGGGTGGGCTCTGCAATAATTATCATAATGAAGAGCAAACCGAGTTTCAACTTGTAGAAAACACAATCTGTGAAAATCTGTGCAGAGGCAAATTCGCATTCTGCAAAATTCTGCTTGAAATACTTGAAGCCGTTGCCAATGGTTTTCATCTATTTTCCAATATTTCAATACCGGGGTCCCTGTCAAATCACATCCTCATTACGGCAGCGATACTTTTACAAATCGGTATGCACAGAGGTTATCTGGAAGTCTGTGTGAAACAGAATACTGTGTGTGCTGAAGATATTCCGATGTCTTAGTCACTTGTCCATTGAAATACATGCATTTTTGCTGCCTCAAATATCGACCACCTTAATGAATTTACATGAAGTTTAGTCACTGAAATAGAGCAAAAGGTGACAGGCAATTTTTGGCTGGGAAGCTTCCACAAACAGCAAGTTGACAATGACCAGATGATCCTTTATGTGGGCTTTAGCAGAAGTTTAAGTAGTGGTCAGGACATAAGGGGCTACGACAATGTCGATGTTTGAAATAGGGGCGTGGAATCTTTGACGTTTACCCTGTGAATCGATTTGACGTCTGTTCTGAAAGTTATTACATCCGATAGTGCAGAACTGCTTCACTACCGCAATGGAGCATTAGCAGAGACTTTTGTTCTCAAGTACTGACGCCAGGACGTAAGTAATGAAACATCTATCTTAGCACGCAGATTGCTAACTGAGCCATAAGTGGTCCGATTTTTGAACACCTATGCTCCCCGAGTAGTTATCTGGTACTCATGATTCTGCTCATTTCAGTTTCTAGCCCTCCACTTCCTGGTGTTGCAAACCTGCTTCCAAATCTAACTTACTTAAATTGAGAATTGCAATGGATTGATATTAAGCATTGTCCCAATCCCCTTTGGCTTCGGGAAACCCACCTTGTCACGTTACATGGTGGCGCTGACAGAAGGATATAGCAGCACAGGAAATACGAGTAGAAGTTGACCATTTGACTGCATGACGGTGCTCCACTACACAAGTCTATCATGACTGAAAGTATGTCTCCACGACATTCCATGCACTGTCTCATATCTTTGGATGCATTTAATATTGCACATTCGGTTCATTGGCACCTTCAAAATACTCAATGACTGCCCATCTGCCGAGGTTGCAGTACATAATTTCGAACATTTACCCCTCCCTGAGTGGTGAAATTCTTCCACATCTCAGTTCTAAATGCAGACCTCTTACTTTGATGTTGTTTTTTTTCTGCTTTTAGACACACCGGCCAGCGGAATCATCCATCCAAGATCTACACCACCGAAACTTATAAGAAGGGTGAATGCTTCAGTGAGATCACTTCTCATTTGCCAATGCTCCAGAAAGCAGATTGGGAGCCTCGTCAATGTCTCTATTAGGACAATCCCAGTTAAATACTAGTAATCCAATAAGTGACCTGTTGAACATTCCTTGTCGCAGAGCTACAACAACACCTAATGAAATCTACACCAAAGGAGCAAAGTAGAATGCTTGACTGGCATCACAAACATCGCCATAAACAGACCACATGAGAATTGCAGAGTTGGGGACACGCTGGACTTGGGGTTACAAATTATGGTTGTGCACAAATCAGCTCGAGCCGATGGCGCACAGTGCCCCGCGAATGCACAATTTTGAGCTCTTGATCAAGGAGAAACCTACTCCATTTAGCACAATGCTTGTCTCACACAGTACGATGGATGGAAGCACCAATCTGAAGACAGAATTCGTCTGCACAAGGACCGTGCGGTGGTCAATACTATCAATCCTTTAATGGACAGATGCCCCTGTGTTGGCTGGTTTGGTGGAGCGAATTCACTTCGAGTTTTGCAACTGGTTGGTTCCCTGACCACCTGCCAAAGACCCAGTCTAGCAGTTATCTTTATGAGTCGGCCAGCTCGGACATTATTGGTGCTACTGATCTTCTCTTGCTCACAGACATCGAGGTCCCCGATGTAAACCTTTTATTTTTCTTCCTGCTCCCCAAGACGTCTGCCATTGACGATCATTGCTTCATCCGCTGAGGGGAACGGGAGCTGGGCAGCAGGAGGGGACATTCATTGCCGATGTGTCACGTGATGTCATGAGATTTCCCTTAAGTACCACGTGTACTCAAGGATATGAAAAATGGCGCACACTGAAAGTGTTGCAAGATGATATTTAGGAAAGCAGTAATACAATTGAGCGATACTGAGAAATTGGGTGGACACTCCCCATTTTGGATAACATAATGTCAATCAGATGTTTGCTGCTGATTCATATGAACTTTAAAAGCCGTAAGAGGAATTATTCAGATAAGGTTAAGCAGTATGAATCATTAAATTTACAGAATGATTGTAAATCAAGCAGCCTGCTTTGTCCTGGATTCAGTCAATATCATTAAATTCTATTGGAGCGTAAATCATCCAGACAGGTGTAGCGGATCCAATCACACTCCTGATTTGTGCATTTTAGATGGAGGAAAGGTTTTGGAGAGTCCGGGGATGTGTTGCTCACCACAGCATTCTCAGAATCTGACCTGTCCAGCTAGTCACAGTTTCTTGTCAATGGCTTATCCAAGGATGTTGAAAATGGGGGCTTAAGCGATGGTAATGTCATTAAATCTCAAGGATATTATGTTGGATATTCTTTTGGTGCAGGTGGTCATTGCCTGTCAAATTTGTGGGGCAAATATTACTTGTCATTATTCAGCACAAGCCTGGCTATTGCCCAGGTCTTGATGCACATGGGGACGGATTTCATCAGCCTCTGTTGAGTCGGGAATGGTACTGAACTTTTAATGATCATCCGTTGATACAACCTCTTCCCACGACGCAACCCCCTCCCCACCATACCAAACCTCCTTCTGTGTTTCAAATGGAGAGAAGTTCATTGATGCAGTAGCTTCAGATGGTTGGGCTCAGGACATTGCCATGAGGCTCTCGTCCATTTATGTCATGGGGCTGAGATCATTCACCTGCAAAACAAAATAAAAATAAAAATAAATTGTTTTTTCTTGGTGTGAGTTCAAGCAGTGGGGAAGTTATTTTTATTGACTACAGTTATCATAGCCCTCATTGATACCACAGTGTGATAACAGCTGTATTGTTATAAAACACAGCCTCTCTTTTTCGAGTACAAACCCGTTTCCATCTCTTTCAGATGAAGTTACATTGTTTGCCATTGTGAGATTGGAACTCTTGATCTTGGGGTTACAAACACAGTACCATAACCACTTGGCTATTTAGGCCAAGCCAACACGTTTCCATCTGTTCCTGTTCAGATGAAGTTATATTGTTTCATAGTTTGCCATTGTGAGATTTGAACTCTTCATCTTGGAGTTACAAGCCCAGTACCATAACCAGTTGGCCATTTAGGCCAAGCCTTCAGCCATGTATATGCACCGGAGCGCTGCGCTCCACAATCATTGGCGATGGGGATATTGGCGGAGAGCCGTTCTACAGTGAGTTACAGAATATTTCAGCACCATTCAAGGCGGATGTGACGGGACTTCAGAGCTGAGCTATCGAAATCCGGAAGGGGGATGAATGAGCCCTGTCTTTCTCATGCTGAATATGATGTTTTGCTTGAAAGTAGCCCTGTCTTGCATTTCACCAGGTTAAGCCGAGTTGTTAGGTATGATCATTGCTGCTGTGGACATATGACAGATGTCTGCAATGTTCCGTCGTTTCTGAACTTGAACTGGAAAGCCGGGAAGGACAAGAGCAGAAGAGGCATGGGAAAACTCTTAGTTACAAAACCCTTTCCAAGTCACACACCAAGCTGACTTGGATTTCGATCACCGTTCCACGACTGTCACTGGAAATCCATCGCTCGCAGCATTGTCTCTGCACCCCCTCCACATGGAGAGCAGCACAAGAAAACCCTTACTTTCAAGAGGAATTATTGAAGGCGGAAATGAAAGTGCGAATCTTGTCAAAATATCCAAAGAAAAGCAAATGCTGCAGGACGACGAATGTATGAATATTGATGTCCTTTTTGTATTGAAGTGACGGCCCTGGCTGTTTCTTTTGTTCCAACTCAACAAAGATTAACTACAAAATGCATGTTTAAATGTAAATTATTTCGGAGAACACTGGCCTCTAACTGAGAACGTATATTTTCAATTCACTTCTGAATATCTATACATTTAACCAATTGGATTGGCTGGAAATTTGTCCGAAAATCGCCCCCCCCCCCCACCCTTCATTTCCCAGAAGGCCCATTCCCCACCCCCCACCCCCCACAGAAATGCCGAATCCGCACGAAGATCAATGACGTGAATCGGGTTTCCTGCCGTCAGGAACAGGAATCTCCCAGTTGCAGATGGAGAACGTGCGGGCCCTCCTTTTACAAGTTACTGATTAGCAAGTTATTGAGTTTGTCAAGGACACAATCCTCTGCTTTTTTCATTCGTGCTTTGCACGTGGCCCAGAGGAGAGGGAAAAACATGTTTCTGGACAGCGACCATCAGACGAGAATCGCGTGGAAGTGAGGTTCTGCCTCCGGGACCGTGATTAAATGTAGCAACAGATTGTCCTGGGGGAGATGGCAGCGCCTTCAGGTTTACTTTTCACTGTTTTTTTGTTTCTTGCCTGAGCTTTCAACGAAAAATATTTTTGGAAAGACAGTTTCTGAGAGCAGGTGGTCTTGGGCATGTAGCCGTACCGACTTTCTGTTCACAGCATTACAATCTGCCGCGTGATGTTCAGGCTTTCACTGCCGATTGGACGCGGACGTCATTGTGCATCACTCAATGCCTCCTCCCCGTAGGAATTTAACGCATTGTGGAGCGGGAAGTGGTCTAAGAGAGGCTGAGTTGGAAAAGAGGCTGATTGTACATTTCTCCAATCTCACGCTGCCGAAAACCGTTAAATCCAGGCCGCTCTCTACTTATTGTAAAGTTTCTTCATGGTTTTAAATCACGATGAGCGTTTTGAACCTGCACCGCAAGATTTGTCTCACTTCTCCAGTGTAACTGCTGCTATGGAGCCTGCAGAAATGGGTCATAACCACAAACACAATTCAGTGGCTCACACTCGGTGGGGCGTTCGCCACAACATTCACAAATTCAGTGAAATGAATTAAACCTTAAGGATCGGTTTTGCATGCAAAATATGCCAGAGAAAATTGTTATTTTGTACGTACATTGCCAATAGAACATTGCTGTTAAAGTGATATGGATTTGGGACGGTGAAGGAAACTCCTTCGCTCTGCAGTTCTGTAGACTTGGGTGGTTGCAGTAAGGACACCAATAGGCACATAAGCCAAAGTGCACTGCACCTGCTCCATGTTGCTCTTCCCAAACAGCAGAATAATAACAGGCGAGAAGCAGATTGCAGTTGCAGAGAGCAATGGGTAATTCTGTACCATATCTACATGTTCATTTCTCTAGTTTATTTAGCAGTGAATAATGTTGATAATATATTTGTTGACTGTATACTTAATTTGCTGGCGAAATAGTGGATAATGGTTTGGATACGTCACTATTTAATTAGGCAGATAATTGGGTAGTTCATTCCTGCGGCAGTTCAACGTTTAATTCGGAGGACATTTCTGGAAATATACTGATAATTTATTGGATAATAGTATTGATAATTATTTTGTTCAAACATTGGCTGATTCATTATATAATTGTTTAAATTACTGTATTTTTAAACTGTTTCCCTATTTAGAGTGCTGGCCAGTACAGTTTCAAGTGCTGATAATTTGTCTAACAGTCTTTGTATAATTCACAATAGCGCACGGAAAATTATGTCTCTCATTTTAAATGAATGTCATTGAAGGGACATAAGTATTAGGTTTGCTCAAATAATAATAGGTTTCGGGTAAGTGAAGGTCAATTTTCATTTTTGACATTTATTTTAAGCTGCAATTGTGTCAAAGTAGCTTTGAATTCCAATCCTTCCATCTTTACCGCTGCATCCTATATGGTCAAGAGAAACTCAAACTTTAATTTTTATGCATTGCCTGCGTTTTCAAGGCTGTTTGTGATTACCTTCGACAGCTCCATTATGTCAATCAATGTTTGATGCTTGCATTCGAGTTAGAGAATTGTGAGTCGGATTCTGCCAACTGGGCTGTGTATGTCATGCAGATAAATATTATTTTTGTTTGTTTGTATGGTCAAAGTTGCCAACTTGGAATCTGATCCAAAAATATACAAAGCATTATCCGACTAATTCGACTTACTTCATTCAAAGTTCATCTGAATCATTAACCAACAACTTACTGAAATAATATGATCCAAATTGTTACTTCACCACCCCGTCTATAGACGTTCAATGCATTGTTGTTTCCCTAAGTTCAAGTTTGCCAAAAATCTACGTTCACTCTGCACCATGTTGCATAGACATGAAACCAGTTGATACTTGAAATAGCTCTCTATCTGCTCATCCCATTATTTTGAGAATGTTCACTATCCGTTCACCAATCTGTGCCTCGTCAATCTGACAGCAGATTTCAGTTGGAAAGCTCTTCTGCACCCTTGCAGAGCCATGACATCCTGTCCGATAGCAACGCCACCAGAACTAGAAACAAAATTTTGGTAGCGAGCCGATTGCATACTTTCAATAATAATTCAGTCTGGAGATATTTAACTTGCTTTGAAATGCCGAAAATAATCTAATAAACGTGCGTATCAAATTATTACATATCTGGCAGCTACAAATTAGTTCAGTGAGATTCACTTAGAAAATATGTTCTACAAAATTCAAATGGACCTTTGCTAAGTAAACAACAGAAATCATAATGCAACCGTGAATATCTGAGGTTCACATCAATTTCGCTTGGTTTATATAGATCATTTAATTTCATCAGTAATCAGTATAAATGTCTGAAGTTAATCTTCTGTATAATAAGGCAGCATTGAATAACTTCGCTAATTCTCTAAAGGTGTTCCTGCATTTTGAAAAAAGAAATATGCTTTTTAACAAATAATGTTAAGACTCATGGGTTTTATGAGCCTGGACAATCTGAAATGAAATAAGCAGTAGAGAATAATAATTTAAACATGGGTGAGTTAGGTGTTAGGTCTTTATCACCAGGTAATCGACAATTCGTAATTTCACTTTTCTGAACATATATTAGTCTACAGACTCAAATCGATGTGCCCATCACGGTCAATTTTTACCGCCATCTTCTGCATTTGGTGCCATGCAAAAGTTAATTGTCAGCTTTACATTTCAAATCACTTCGCACGGATGCTGTATTTGAGACACAAGCGACTCCCTCCTGCCCTTTCGGCAACAAGGTGATTTGTTCTGTAACCGATCAATCAATGGGAACTCTCTCCTGTCTACTCGGAAGCAAAACGCTCATTATGACATCACTACAATCACAGCGTCAAATTGCTCATTCATTATGTTTTGCAAGAAATGTGCCCCAATGGCGAATAAATATTGCCCGCTCAATCTGACAGCCATGTCACTGGTCCCAGTCAGCCATTAAACTGCCCGCTTGATCAGCACTAGCTGCACCCATTCTGCAGTGCGATTCTGCTTCCCTCTTTCTGCAATGTTTTAGTGATGGATTCACCTGAAATAATCCTGCACAATGCCCAGCCAGCATAACAATCTCACATTACTCTGTCTGACTTAAAACACATGACTGATCAGCTCTCATCGCCGAATCAAACTTCTCCCTGGGAACCTGCATAAGATTGTCACCTTGTACTGATTGTCATTGTACCGCCACTGTGATAACGCCTGTGTAAACTGGCATTCGGCCTCATCGATGCTGGTCTTTTAAATAGCTCAGTGACCATTTTCTGTTCCTGTGTCTTTACCATCCCATCTTTACCCTCAGAAGCGTTCAGAGTAAGTTCGTGCTCCTGGGCAATATTTTACCTTCAAGTTGTAAGTCCTGTAGCACAGTCATCCTTCCCAGTACTTATCACATCTGTAGACGACCCAGCACGCATTGCACCACTACCTCTTCCACAGTAAAACTCTACTTGGCCCAGATTTTGTTTTGTGCATTCATTTCCCACTTCACATTGTACCAATACACATGAATTGACACTTTACACCTCCCATTTACCTTTTAATATTCACCATGCCCAGACGTTTGTATGCATTCAAATTGTCCAGGTCACATTCGCCCTCAGCAATATCAATCGTTATTGAACAATAGTTGTCCAGTCTACGTTGAAGCTGTTGCTACCAAAAAGCAAATTACCAACTGACGTTTCCCCTCCTTATCCACTTTCAATAGGTCCAGTTTACAGTTAGAACCTGCTCACCTCAGAAAACAGACTGTGCAAATTTGTGCAAATTAATAATCTTCATCTGTGTCATCGATCTCCTGCTCTCTCTCTTCCTCTCTTACAGTTAATGTTGCTGCTATTGTGATTCTTTCCCGAGGAAAGTGTGGCCTCTCCAAATGTATTACCCACTATATGATCGCCATGGCCACGGCAGATCTCCTGGTTGTTTGTGCTGAAGTCATTTTGAAGAATACGCTGAATATGTATTTCCCTGCCTCATTCTTGACCATGAGCACGGTGTGCCATCTAACGGTGACACTGACTTATGTGGTCACAACAGCGTCTGTCTGGTTAACAGTGGTGTTCACCTTCGATCGTTTTGTGGTCATATGTTGTAAGAAATTTCGAACAAAATATTGCACGGAGATAACAGCAGTAGCTGTCATATCAGGGGTGAGTGTGTTGAGTTGTTTGATAAACATTCCCTGGTACTTTGCGTTTGAACCTCTGCATACTATGGACAATGTAAATCGTGGTTGTGTCCTAAAACAAACATTTTTCATTTCTGCTGAATGGGCCGCATTTGACTTGTTTACCATTATCTTGACCCCATGTGCTCCATTCATTCTAATTTTGGCGCTAAATGTTGTGACGGCTAGACGTATTTTGGCGGCCAGTAAAGTTCGCAGGGGTCTCCGCGGTTGCAGCAATGGAGAACATCACAAGGATTCTGAAATAGAAAGTCGAAGAACGTCCATTATTTTACTCTTCAGTATAACCGGCAGCTTTATATTGCTCTGGACAACTCCAGTTATATATTTTATCTTTCTGCGTGCAACAATCATATCGCAATCTGTCACAAATGAGCTAGAGTCAGTTGGATCTCTGCTTGGGGACCTTAGTTGCTGCACAAATACATTCATTTATGTTCTGACACAGGCTAAGTTTAGGGAGGAACTGCAGACAGGACTGCAGTACCTTGTGAATCTGTGCGTAAAATTAGGCAAATTACAGCTGAAATCCCATTGACCTCTACAGGAGGACATAGGATTTGTGCTCTGAAAGCCCTCATGTAAGCAAAATGCCTGTAAGAACGTTTAAGCACTCTGGATTAAATAATATCCCTACTGAAAATGTTCATTTATAATATAATGTCAAATTGAACTCCTTTTCACAGTGTACTGTAATCAATGGTGAATTGTAAGAGGTGCATTAGGCTAACTACAGCTGGAAACCCCCTTGACCTTAACCGGAGGAAATAAACTTTTTGCCCTGAAAGAACTTATGTTAGCAAAACGCTTGTAACAACGTTTAATATCCTACTAAAATAATATCCTACTAAAAATGCTCTTTTCTAATATAATGTCAAATTGAACACCTTTTCACAGGATACTGTAATCAATTGTGAAATGTAAGTTGTGATAATAATAATAAATAATAATAAAAAATACTGAACAGCCCCAATTAAAGTTGCAGAGTTTGAAAGAATGAATTGTGTTGCCAGGTTCTGACAGCCTTGTGTTCATTGGAACAGTTGTTCTGATCAACAAGACAACACCCCAAACATCACCAGCTGGATCACGATAACTCGACAAATGTAACATAGACAAACTTCACAAATTTCCTGCAACGTCTATACTGGGCCAAAGAGTACATGGGGGGAATTTACAGTACAAGTTGCATGAAGTCTGGCACCCTCCAGATACCGGACAGTTGCACAATGAGCTGCTTCTCAGAGTTCCATATACCTCACATGATTAAAAGAAGGAAGGCCTGGTCATCACGTGTTTTGTGAAAGGACGGGCATTGGCGCAATTGGTCACTCATTCCCATGATCCATCGGGCTGAGAGACGGCTCCATATGTTCGATTCAAAACTTTTCAGTCCGATTTCCCTCCGATTCATTTGAAAGCACAAATAGCTGATACGTGTTTTTTTTCCACAATTAATGGGGCTACTTCCTCCCCACAAGCTGATTCACAACACTCTCTGTTTCATGTTGTCTGGCCCATCCACACACACAGCTACCAAATGGGCTGTTATCATAATTCTGGACTGTTTTAATATGTTTCACTTAATATCCACTCATCAGTGTACCGAGTGACACTTCAACCAGTTTTCAGCACCAATTCCCGGCCAAGTAACGTCTGATCACCCATTGCCGTACCTCAACTTCCTTCTTTGTATACCTATGCATATTGAATGTGAAAAAAGTAATGTAATTCTTCTCGTCGCATATTCTTATCATTTACTTAACATAAATGCCGTTTTTAGAATTCCACCATAGACGGGCGACAGCACAGAAGCAGACCATTTGGTCCGTCCTTTCCTTTTTGTCTCTCTTAAGAAAGATGCAGCCGGCAGCCGCTCCTCCAGCTTCTCCCTGTCCTCTGGGTCATTCGATTTTCACAGATATTCATCCAAAATCGTCTTGATCATTCTTAAGTAACCACCCTAATCACCCGGTAAAATGATTGCCCAGAACAACTGCCAATTAAAGCGGCTTTAAATAGAAAACTACAACCGCTGTCCTTGAATAAAAGAAAAATAAAAACAAGAATGATTCCGTCATGGCATGAGGGGTATAGCAGGCAATAAAAGCAATTACTCTTACAGAAAAGCATACGTGTTCCGTCTTTCCGAGCAGCTACAGTGTTTCTGATATCTTCGCCCTGCCTGCTTAGGGCCTGAATTACTAATTTCCCACACCACCGGCTCAGCTAGCACTCTTTTCTAAATGTTTGCTCTGGCTTTTCCGGCAACTGCACTTTCTCAGTGTCCATCCAGTCCGCTCATCTCCCTGTCTTGTTAGTTCCTGAGGGAACCTGAGTTCCTCAGGGTAGTGTCTGAGGCTCAACGATGTTTAGCAACCTCATCAATGAACTTCTCTCCATCTTAATGTCGGACACGGGGATGTTGGCTCATGTTCACGCAATTTTCAACACAATTCGTGACACATGAGATAATGAGGTTGTCCATTGCCAAATGCAGCACGTTCAGGCATTGGCGGACAAATGGCCAAGGACATTAACACGATATAATTACCAGTCAATGAATATCTCCAATGGAGAAAATCAAACCACCGCCCGGTAACATTCAATGATATTACTATCGCCGGAAGTCGCACCTTCGGCATTGACCAGAAACAGGACTGGATTGGCAATATAAACAGGACTGGATTGGCCATATAAACAGGACTGGATTGGCCATATAAACGGGACTGGATTGGCAATATAAACGCAACGTCTACAACTGCAGTTCAGAGGCAAGGAATCCTGCGGCTAGTAACACATCTCCTGTCTCCCCAATTCTTTTCCACCATCTACAAGACACAGTATAGGATTGTGATAATATACTCTCCATTTGCTTGTACGCGTGCAGCTCCAACACCAGTCAAGAAGCTAGATAGCATCTGGGACAACTCAGCCATTGATTGATATCACGTCAATAGACGTTGACTCCCTCCACTGCCTACAAACAATAGCAGTAGTGTGTACTATCTGCAAGGTGCACTGCATCAATTTCGAAGTCACCTTAGACATTACAGTCCAAACCCACGACCGCAACCATCCAGATGGATAATGGGCAGCAGCTGCATGGGAACGCAACGATCCGGAAGTTCCACTCCAGGCTACTCACCAGCCTGATTTGAAAATATATCCCTGTTCCATCATTGTCGTTGGCTCCAATTCCAGGAACCCACTCCCTATGAGCACTATGGGTGAAGGGTTACCTGCTGCGATTCAAGAAGGCAGTTCACCACCATATTCTCAAGGGTACCTGAGTCTGGGCAAGAAATGCTGTGCGAGTGATTGACACCAAAGCCCCCTTAATGAATAATAATAAATTATCATTGTCTCTGTGGCTGCACAGCTAATCCGCTTCCCATTTCTCCAGCCTGACAGCTCTGTTTTTCTCTATAGCTAAATCAATATCCTGGATAATATTTGTTGCTTCTTATAAAACTATGCTCTAGCTATGTAGCTCCCGCATTTATATAAGTCTCTGCTTTGGGTAAGACCACCTTTTACTTTCCACCCTGTGTTTTGAGTAGCTAGCTCCCACTATTGTTAACTCTGTTAGCGGGCAGCAGCCACTTTCTAATCCGTGTTTTGACTATCTCGCTGTAGCTCTTTTTAAATCTCTCCTCTGGCAGCTCAGCTCCCGTTCTATTTACCTTTCTGCCCTGACGCCTCAACTCCCCTTCTTTTTTTAAAAAAAAATATGATCTGAACGTGCTCTGCTCCCCGCTCTCTCTAAATCTCGGCTCTCACTGTTCAGCTGCAGCAGTAGAAGAATAATTACACCTGCCCTGATTGCCAAGATTCAAGCCGGGAATTGGAGACAGGAGTTGAATTAAGAATGATCACTGGTTTCTAACACCATGCCTTAAAATAAGAACATGCTTGTACAGACTAGTTACATGTTGACATCACAACAGAAAAGATTAAGGAGAAGAATACATGGCGAAGTGGATTTTGAGATATTAATTGACAACTTACAGCAAATAAGGCTGCTTAAGAACATTTAGGCTCATTAAAGAGGACAGGGGCGTGGCTTGTGGGAGGAGGAGGGGCCTCTTTCCCATTCCACCCAATGAGGTAATGGACAGAAATCAGAAACTGTTTGTCATCGTTTTGTTTCAGTCTGGATGATGGGAGCCAGTGGTGTTCCCCACGAATCTGCGTTTGTTATATTTCTGCTTGATTTAAACCAGTTGCATCTTAGATTACAGTACAACGTCCCATATGTGTTTGTGATGCACATATGGTGGGGTGGGAGTTAGACCGTCAGGATGATACGAATCCGTTACAATAAGACATGGAGAGACCAGCAGAACAGACAGGGGATTAGCAGATGCAATTCAATACATTGCAATATACAATAATACAATTTGGCAGTAAGGGTAGTGTGGGGAAATAGAGAGAGAACGTTACTGTCCTAAGGAGTGTGATAGAATGGAGAGACCAAGGTGCATGTGCTTCGATGTTAGAGTGTGGTAGACAGAGCCGTGCCTCATGTATGGAAAATTGTGGTGACGGCGCCTGGCACCACGCTTTGGGGACGGGGTATGGACTGCACTGGGTGACCTGTGAATGCGGGTGAACTTTATTTCCGAGTAAGTTTGAAGTTGTCTGTTTAAAGTGACACAATTGAGCGTCCCTATTCGTATTTAGGATTCAATGACTGGCACGAGCAGAGACAGAGAAAACGGGGTAAAAATTACTCAGGTGCGAAGAAAAGACAGAAAATAAAACACGAGAGAATGATAAGACCCTGAAAAGGTCTCCGGAAAACCAGAAGGTTTTTGAACGTTTTACGGCGAATCTGCGAGATATTGAATAAATGCACTCGAGCGAATGTACCACTGAGTGTGAGGAAGAGGACATTAGTGCAACATGTACACAGGTTGCTAAAATAGCGATTTCTTCCGACGCGCCTCCCACTGAAGAAGTTATATATGGTCCAGCAAATTGGCCAGATTTATTCAACAAGAATATATGTTCATCTTGAGTGAGGAGGAAGCCTATGACAATAACGGGCAGTGCCTATGTCTTTCCAAACGATGATGAGGACGAAACTTTCCAGAAGACTTAAGCTCACTGGAAATGCCAAACGGAGAAAGGGTTGAAACAAATTGCCTGGTGCACATGAAAAATCGCTGATGCGGCTTTTCGATTCCGCTGCAAATTGTCCGTCTCGGAAACCACACGGAAATTATGAAAGGAATGTTGCAGTGCCTGGAAACCTCTCAATGAGAGATTGCAATCTCATCGAATTATATAAGGAGTATATTCAACACGCAACAACATGGATTGGCACAGAGCGAATGTCCCCTGAAATCAAGGCACTGAATGAGTCAGCTCAGAGGTAAATAACCAAGGTGAATTAAAAATGACAATCAGTCTTGACAGGCATTTTATCAGCCATTCAGCTCTTCGTTGTACAAAACTCTGAATGACGTTGAACACATGCAACACTTTATGACACAACAATTAATCCTTTCTTGGATTAAATGACATTAGAGCTAAAATCGACTCTATGATGCAAGGATATGTCCCAGGCGTCATAAACCAATACACTCCTGACCATTTTCTTGGACCTCGTCTTCAAAATGGGCTAATTTCCAGGATGGTGTTTCAGGTGAAGAAAATAAACGTTATTGTAAAGGCGAAGGCTGCAATACACCTCGCCCTTATCTTTGTCAGTACCCCTGGTCTGAGTGATAAAGATCAGATATTCCTTGTGCTTCGTTAGGTTGATATGACTTCCGAAGATGTGAATGGAAGGGAGGATTTGATTCGTTTTGTGTTGATTCAAATCAAAATTTGGCAAGGCCTGTCCGATTCTCTCAACGATGCTCCAGATGGTCTTGGTCTTCCCACGACTGACTGTAAGGGTCAGGGACACAACAATCGGGGAAACGTTAAGGATCAGAAACGAATCTTACAGGCGTGCCCCCTTCATCACAACCATCGAGGCTTTTTCACTCCATGAGGCTGCCACAAGATATATATGGTACTGGAAGTGTAGTTCTAAAACTATGACATTGGTTTGGAGTTATGCAGCGAATTTAATGAATTATTTCAGTTTGAAATAATAGATCACAAATATTGAGAGCAGATGCTTCCTTTATAACGTTAAAGTCGTTGTCAGACTATTGGTGGAATGTCGAGTGTAGAGTGGAAATGCATTTTTTACCAAACAGCTGATATCAGGAAGGAATCGATTACAGTTGCTGAAGAATGCGCCAACTCAAACGTTAAAAATGAGACTTAGTTCACGATCAACTACAAAGGCGAAGCTTTCAAATTTCGCTTTGCAATGATTGAGTGGCGCGACAGCATATTCGCCACAAGCATTGCGACCCAGATTAGTCAATCCTTCGAAAGGCAGCTTCGTGCGGCTTTCGCATTTCAGAGGTAGAGGCGAAAATGAAAAAAAAACAGGCTGCGTAGCACTGTTAATAAGGGAAAATATTATTGGTAATAGCGGACCTTTCATCAAACGATGATGTGAGGAGCTGGGAAAGGGCAAGGTGGCCAGGTATTGGTGGGAGTTGTTTAAGGCAACCAAACACCCGTGGTATTTTGTGGCGCGTTATATTATCAGCAAATTCGAGCTGAATATAACATGGTTAAAGCAGGAAAAATAGAAACTTCAGTCCGCAAAAAGACCATAGTTAACCCAATCAGCACTACTAGACTGGAATAGGAATTCATTGAATGTATGCGAGATTGGTTTCAGAACCAGTACGTTAATGAGCCAACTAGGGATCGAGCTAGACAGGACTGACTGCTGTGACATGAGAGACACTCAATGGATGTCTATGCTCTCAAGTACTCTTTGGGAAATAGTCACAATGAAGTGATAGAACTTCGCAATATGTATGACAGCGATATGCTGAATTCCAAAACTGTGTTGTTAAATCTCAAGAACGGAAATTATGAATGTAAGGGTTGGCAAGTCGGCTATGATGGATTGCGAAATTGTAGGGAAACAATTGTCATTGGACAGGCAATGGTGAATATTTAAGGAAATAATGCACAGTCTGCATCAGATATTCATACATCGAAAGCTCAATCAGACACAGGGAAAGAAAACTTAAGCGTTGTTACCAAATGAAGTTAAATATTGCATTACATGAAATGTGATGATTTATCGCGGCACAAGAAAAAAGTGGTAAATCTGAGGGTTGGGGGAAATTGAGAACCCAGCAATGGAGGACCAATAACCTGATTTAGAAATGGGAAGAGAACGGATTACTATCCAGCGAGGAACATCAAGAGCAAATCTGGGCTCTTTACATGTGGATACGGGAATATTTAACGTGGAGGATAGGGAAACAGCATAGAAACGGAAGAGTAACTTTTAGCCAGTCGTCACCGAAGAACATACAGAGTATTTCCAAGATAAGCTCGGCATCCAAGTGACTTGTGAAACGGGGGAGTGAGAAGAAATAATTAGTTTTAGTGAGAAAGGTAATACGTGATAGATGAACTGGATTGAAGGTTTAATAATTCGGTGGACTAGAATTGCTTCATCTCAAGAGTGCTGAAGGAGGAGGCTGAGGAAACAATGGTTGCATTGGTAGTTTTCTTTCAAAATTATTTAGCTTCTGGAAAGTCTCCAGCGGAACGCAATGGATCAGATGTTGCATCACTATTTAAGAATGGAATAAGCGGGACGGAGGAGAACTGCAGACATATTTTGACATAAGTGGTATGGAAAATGTCAAAATCTAATGGTACGGATGCGGTAACTGGATATTTAGTAAAGAATGGTAAAATTGTGCAGATTTGACAAGGGTATATGAAAGGGGAATCATGTCAGACAGACAATTAAACAAGTCACTGCATATGGATGCTCCACACATATCCACAGTTCCAATGTTGCGCGGGCAACCTTGTTCAAGGCTGTCAGACAGGATGGCACCTGGTGTCCGCTCAGTTCCGTGTTCCAGGGAAATATTTAACAGGCTGGTAAACTGCTCAAAGTGACTGATATGTGCTTCAACTCTGATGGCCGACATGGAACTCTTTATCCACACATTGCATTCCAGACATCTAAAACCTTTCATCCCACTCCTGGATACAGGAGAGTAGTTTAGTCTCCAGCTAATGCCCATCACTGGGAGACAATTGAAGACCCATTAAAGGGAGGTTCATAGGGTCATCACGGCTCAGGAAGCCATTCGGCCCATCCAGTCCATGCAGATAGACGGCAGTGAGGGATAAACAAAGACAGGACCCCTGGGAAGAGGGAATGGATAGGGGTTGTGGGAATGAGCTAATTGAGAGCTGAATTTCCAGGGTTAGATATACCGAGTGGGTCGGCAATTAAGATGTGAGGGGTCTGGTGGGACAGGAACTAGGTTCTCTAGAAGGGGAGGGTAGAGGCTGTACCTCTTTGTGAGCTCAGTCACACCAGAGAAGGATCATGGCCTCATTGGGAGAAGTGAGTGATACACTGGCCCTACAAAGGATAGACCACACTCGGAGCACTATGCACAGTTCTGGTCTCCAAATGCCTCAGGTAGACCACACTCGGTGCACAGTGCACAGTCATGGCCCCCATGTCACTCAATTTACCTCAGTTGAGGGGAAATTCTCCAACTGTTCTTACAGTTGAACATTGGGATAATTTCAATGCCGGGAGATTAGAAACTAATTGGAAACAAATTAAAATGATTAGCAGGAGAACGAGAAGGAAGATGAGGAGAATTCCTTTGGACACAAAGAGTTGTTGTGATCTGGAATGTGCTGCCTGAACGGATAATGGAAGCAGATTCAATAGCAACTTATCAAAGGGGAATTGGATCAATAATTGACTGGGAACATAATTGCTGGGCGGTGGGTGAAGAGAACAGGTTGAGGAGGCATAATTTAGTAGATCTATCAAAGAGCCAGCAGAGACTCGATGGGCCAAATGGACCCCTACATTGCAAACATATATTTACTTTAAACACAGTGAAGCATCCCTTTAAACCTCCAACATTTCAATCATTACACAGATCTGTCTCTCTGAATACTAATGAAATAAAGGATGACTTGGGAGGAACATTTAGTCTTTCACTGGAGAAACTGTTGGTCTCAGTTAATGAACAGCTCCATTAACAAGCTCAAGTTGGAGCCAGTGCTCACCGTGTGGTTGTGTGAATATTAACTACAGAATGCTCCAGGCGTTGATATAAAGGGCAGCGTAATCCACTCACCTCATTGTGACTCTGAGAGGATCAGCAGAAGATGAGGAAAGCACTGCTCTTGCTGCTTGGACTCCTGGTGCTGCTACAGCCCATCGCTGAGGGTGGAGTAGTGAGTCCAAGGCAGAGCCGTGAGTATAACTCCCAGGAGTGACACAGCAGCAACATTCAGGGAATGAAGAGGAGGCCATTCAGCCTCTTCATGCTACCCATCAATTGGCGTCTTAACTTCATCCGCCCATTTTTGATCCACAGCCCTTAAAACTTTTCCCAAACAGAAAGCTGTCCATCTCAGTTTAGCACCCTTCCATAAATCACCTTTAAAAGAAAAATAACCATCCTTCTCGATAAAAACCCAAGCAGCTTTCCTAGTCGCCTTGTGCTTCTCATTGACGTGTTGACCCTCGGTTAGATCCTCCATATCCCTCGGTTAGACCACACCTAGAGAACTGTGCACAGTTCAGCTCTCCATATCTCTCGGTTTGACCATTCTTGGAGCACTCTGCACAGATCTGCTCTCCATATCTCTATTTTAGGCCACACCTGGAGCTCTGTGCACAGATCTGGTCTCTATATCCCTCGGTTAGTCCCCACTTGGAGGACTTTGCACAATTCTGCTCTCCATGACCCTCAGTTATACCACATCTGGTGAAATGTGCAAACTTCTGGTCTCCATATACCTCAGTTAGACCACATCTGGAGAACTGTGCACAGATCAGCTCTCCATATCTCTCGATTTGACCACTCTTGGAGGACTGTGCACAGTTCTGCTCTCTATATCTCTAGTTTAGGCCACACCTGGAGCTCTGTGCACAGAGCTAGTCTCTATATCCCTCGGTTAGACCACACTTGGAGGACTTTGCACAGTTCTGCTCTCCACGTCCCTCAGTTATATCACATCTGGTGAAATGTGCAAACTTCTGGTCTCCATATACCTCGGATAGACCACATCTGGAACAGTGTTCACTGTTCTGGGTTCCATACCCCTCGGTTAGACCACAATTGGTCCACTAGTAACAGGTCTGCTCTCCATATCCTTTGGTTAGGTGTCCCATAGAGCCCTGTGTGCTGTTCTGTTCTCCATGTCCTTTGTCTAGGCCTCACAGACCAAACTGATGAATGTGTAGTATCGGGATGTGGCAGCGAAAGGGGGAACTTCACCATTTAGGGTGACACATAATAAATGTTTGAGCGAGAGTCGAGGGTTTTTACTGGTGACATTAACAGATTATTCCTTTCTGCATTTCAGTAAAGCCCACTGAATGTGAAAGAATACCAGGGGCGTTCTGTCGATGGGGACACTGCAACGAAAATGAGGTTTTGGTATTCACCAGTTGCAATTGGATGTATAAATGCTGCTGGGTGAATCAATCATAAATGTAGCCCACAAGTTATCGGATGAAGCAGCAATGGGAAACCAAGACCAGTGACTCCAGCCCCAATTCAAAGGCCCATGACTCCAGCACCGTCTAGAGGCTCCACGGACTATGTAGGGCCCGTGCCCCCTGACCCACTGGTTCCTGGATCATGTGAATAAAACTGGCTGCATTGATCACCGTCTCTTGTCTGTGTCTCATTTCTCACTCGGATCGGTGTGTCTCCACATTGACAGGGAGGGAAGGGGGAGGTCAGACAATGGCAGGGCCACATGCAGGTCCTGTGGCTCCAGCATAATCATTTTCACAGAGTCATGTCTCAGAGCCATTGTCCCAGACGTGTCCATCACCATCCCTGGGTATGTCCCTGTCCCACCGGCAGTGACTCAGTGCTCTGCAGGTGGGAGGGAGTTTCCATTGGAGTCCTCAATATTGACTCATGACATCAGGTCAAACATGGGCAAGAAAATGGCTCCTTCTGATTCTCGTCTACTGCCCTCCCTCAGCCGATGGTCCAGCACAAGTGCTCTTGGAGTAAAGGGCTGTTTGTCAGATTGGAGCATGTAGATAGTGCTGTTCCCCCAATTACTGACATCAGGAATACGGTGACATTCCAAAACTTGTCGATGAAACAATACTTGAAGTCATGGTAACCAGTGAGGACGATAGATATTGATGGAAACAGGACGTAGATAGGAGGGCAGAATGGGCAGAAAAGTGGCAGATGGAATTTTGTAGAGAGGGGTATGAGGTGATGCATTTTGACAGAAGGAATAGGGAGAGGCATTATGGGCTACATGACACAATGTTAAAGAGCGTTCAGAGACAGAGGGATATGGGGTGTTCTGAAATGTTATCTTTGACATTTGGCAGGGCAGGATGAGAGAGCAGTTAGTGAAGCGTGGAGGGTATTGGGCTCCATTGTTTAAAATTCATTCATGGAATGTGAGCATCGCTGGCTAGGCCAGCATTTAATGCCCCTCCCAAATTGCCCCTTGAGAAGGTGGCGGTGAGCTGCTGCAGTCCCTGTGGTGTAGGTACATCCACAGCGTTGTTAGGGAGGGAGTTCCAGGATTTTGACCCAACAACAATGAAGGAACGGCCGATATATTTCCAAGTCAGGATGGTGAGTGGCTCAGAGGGGAACTTCCAGGTGGTGGTGTTCCCATGTGTCTGCTGCCCTTGTCCTTCAAGATGGCAGAGGAGGTGGATTAGGGCAGCGCTATCGAAGGAGCCATTGAGAGTCGCTGCAGTGCATCTTGTAGATGGTGCACACACTGCTGCTACTGTGCATCGGTGGTGGAGGGAGTGAATGTTTGTGGATGGGGTGCTGATCAAGCGGGGGCTGCTTTGTCCTGGATGGTGTCAAACTTCTTGAGTGTTGTGGGAGCCGCACTCATCCAGGCAAGTGGGGAGTATTCCATCATAGTCCTGACTGGTGCCTTGTAGATGCTGGACAGGTTTTGGGGAGTCAGGAGGTGAGTTACTCTCCGCAGGATTCCCAGCCTCTGACCTGCTCTTGTAGCCACAGTATTTATATGTCTGGACCAGTTCAGTTTCTGGTCAATGGTGACCCCCAGGATGAAGTTAGTGGGGGATTCAGTGATGGTAATGGCATTGAAAATACAGGTATTGGGGACAAAATCAGGGGAAGATACTCTGAACAATGATAAAGCCCTGGTTAGGCCGCAGCTAGATTAATACATCCAGCTCTGATCACCACACATGACGGGGGATGTGAGAGCCCTGGAGGGGCTGCTGAGGATATTTAGAAGATTAAAGCCTGTGTATTGTCCACACAGACGGGCAGTGAGCTGCTGGACCCTATCCTGTGCTGATTCATTCCTGTCAGATCCTCACACCTTGTTCAAGGCTGTCAGACAGGATGGCACCTGGTGTCCGCTCAGTTCCGTGTTCCAGGGAAATATTTAACAGGCCGGTAAACTGCTCAAAGTGACTGATTTGTGCTTCAACTCTGATGGCCGACATGGAACTCTTTATCCACACATTGCATTCCAGACATCTCCAACCTTTCATCCCACTCCTGGATACAGGAGAGTAGTTTAGTCTCCAGCTAATGCCCATCACTGGGAGACAATTGAAGACCCATTAAAGGGAGGTTCATAGAGTCATCACGGCTCAGGAAGACATTCGGCCCATCCAGTGCATGCAGATAGACGGACCCCTGGGAAGAGGGAATAGATAAGGCCTTGTGGAAATGAGATGAAAGAGAGCAGAATTTCAAAGGTTGCAGGTACTGAGTGGGGCGGCAATGAAGATGTGAGGGGGCAGGTGGTAGAGGAGCAAAGTTCTCTAGAAGGGAGTGTACAGGCAGTACCTGTGTGTGAGCTCTCACACCACAGAAGGATCATGGTCTCATTGGGAGAAGTGAGTGATACACTGGCCTTACTAAGGATTGACCTTGCTTGGAGAACTGTGCATAGTTCTGTTCTCCATATCCCTCGGTTAGACCACACTCGGAGCACTGTGCACAGATTTAGTCTTCATATCCCCCTGATAGAACACACTCGGAGCACTGTGGACAATTCTGGACTCCATTTCCCTCGTTTGACAGCAGTTGAAGCATCTTGCGCTGTCCTGGTCTCCATATCCCCTTGTTTGGCCACACTTGGATCACTGTGTACAGTTCTGGTCTCTATAACTCATGGCCTGACCACACGTGGAGCAATGTGCACAATTCTGCACTTACTATCCCTTGGCCTGGCCGCACTTGGAGCGCTCTGCACTGTTCTGGTTCCGAATACCTCAGTTAGACCACACTCGGTGCACTGTGCCCAGTTTTGGCCTCCATATCCCTCGGTTGATGACACTCTTAGCACTGTCACAGTTCTGGGCTCCATATCCCTGTTTTCGGACAAACTTGGAGCACCGTGCAGAGTTATGGGCTCCAGAACCCTCTGCTACACCACACTTGAAGCACTGGGCACAGATATGTTCTCCATTTCACTTGGCTTGGCTACAATTGCAGAACTGTGCACAGTTCTGGCCTCCAAAACCAACATTTAGACCACTTTTGGAGCACTGTGCACAGTTCTGTTCTCTATATCCATCGTTTGGACCACATCTAGAGCACTCTGCACAGACCTGGTCTCCCTATTCCTCAGTTAGAGCGTGTTTGGAGCACTGTGCACAGATCTGGCCTGTATATCCCTTGTCCTGGCCACACTTGAAGCACTGTGCACAGTTCTGGCCTGTATATCCCTTGTCCTGGCCACACTTGAAGCACTGGGCACAGTTCTGGCCTGTATATCCCTTGTCCTGGCCACACTTGAAGCACTGGGCACAGTTCTGGCCTGTATATCCCTTGTCCTGGCCACACTTGAAGCACTGTGCACAGTTCTGGCCTGTATATCCCTTGTCCTGGCCACACTTGAAGCACTGGGCAAAGTTCTGGTTTCGTTTCCCCTCAGGAAGACCACATCTGGAGCACTGCGCACAGTCCTGGTCTCCCTGTCCCTCTGTTAGACCACGCACCGTGCACAATTCTTGTCTTCATCTCCCACGGTTAGACCACACTTGCTGCACTTTGGACAGTTCTGGTCTCCAAATCTCTTGGCCTGGCTACACTTGGAGCACTGTGCAGAGTTCTGGTCTCCATATCCCTCGGTTTGGCCACGCTTAGAGCACTCTGCACATTTCTGGTGTCCAAATCCCTCTGCCTGGCCACATCTGGAGCACTGTGCACAGTTGTGCCATCCATATCCCTCATTTAAAACACACTTGGAGCACTAGACACAGTTCTGCTCTCCGTCTCCCTTGGCCTGGCAGCACTTGGAGCACCATGCAGAGTTCAGGTCTCCATATCCCTTGGTTCAACGACACTTGGGTCACTGTGTGCAGCTCTGCTCTCCATATCGCTTGGTTAGGCCACCCATCGAAGGCTGTGAGTAGTCCTGTTCTCCATGTCCTTTGTCTAGGCCTCACAGACCAAACTGACGATTGTGCAATATCAGGATGTGGCAGTGAAAGGGGGACTTCAACATTTAGGGTGACACGTAATAAATGTTTGAGTGAGAGTCGAGGGTCCTTACTGGTGACATCAACAGAGGATTCCTTTCTGCATTTCAGGTGTTGTCTCTGCATGTGACAGAAGTAAAGGGGGCACCTGTCAATGGAGACAGTGCTGCGGAAAGGAGGGAGTTTCCATTGGAGTACTCAATATTGATTCATGACATCAGGTCAAACATGGGCAAGAAAATGTCTCCTTCTGATTCTCGTCTACTGCCCTCCCTCAGCCGATGGTCCAGCACAAGTGCTCTTGGAGTAAAGGGCTGTTTGTCAGATTGGAGCATGTAGACAGTGCTGTTCCCCCAATTACTGACATCAGGAATACGGTGACATTCCAAAACTTGTCGATGAAACAATACTTGAAGACATGGCAACCAGTGAGGACGATAGATATCGATGGAAACAGGATGTAGATAGGAGGGCAGAATGGGCAGAAAAGTGGCAGATGGAATTTTGTAGAGAGGGTTATGAGGTGATGCATTTTGACAGAAGGAATAGGGAGAGGCATTATGGGCTACATGACACAATTTTAAAGAGCGTTCAGAGACAGAGGGATATGGGGTGTTCTGAAATGTTATCTTTGACATTTGGCAGGGCAGGATGAGAGAGCAGTTAGTGAAGCGTGGAGGGTATTGGGCTCCATTGCTTAAAATTCATTCATGGAATGTGGGCATCGCTGGCTAGGCCAGCATTTAATACCCCTCCCAAATTGCCTCTTGAGAAGGTGGTGGTGAGCCGCTGCAGTCCCTGTGGTGTAGGTACAACCTTAGGACTGTTAGGGAGGGAGTTCCAGGATTTAGACCCAGTGACAGTGAAGGAACGGCCGATATATTTCCAAGTCAGGATGGTGAGTGGCTCAGAGGGGAACTTCCAGGTGGTGGTGTTACCATGTGTCTGCTGCCCTTGTCCTTCTAGATGGTAGAGGAGGTGGATTTGTGCAGCTCTATCGAAAGAGCCTTGGTGAGTTGCTGCAGTGCATCTTGTAGATGGTACACGCTGCTGCTACTATGCGTCGGTGGTGGAGGGAGTGAATGTTTGTGGATGGGGTGCTGATCAAGCGCGGCTGCTTTGTCCTGGATGGGGTCGAGCTTCTTGAGTGTTGTGGGAGCTGCACTCATCCAGGCAAGTGGGGAGTATTCCATCATAGTCCTGACTGGTGCCTTGTCGATGGTGGACAGGTTTTGGGGAGTCAGGAGGTGAGTTACTCTCCACAGGATTCCCAGCCTCTGACCTGCTCTTGTAGCCACTGTATTTATATGGCTGGTCCAGTTCAGTTTCTGGTCAATGGTAACCCCCAGGATGAAGTTAGTGGAGGATTCAGTGATGGTAATGGCATTGAATGTCAAGGGGCGATGGTTAGATTCTCTCTTGTTGCAGATGGTCATTGCCTGACACTCAAAAATACAGGTATTGGGGACAAAATCAGGGGGAGATACTCTGAACAATGATAAAGCCCTGGTTAGGCCGCAGCTAGATTAATACATCCAGCTCTGATCACCACACATGAGGGGGGATGTGAGAGCCCTGGAGGGGCTGCAGAGGATATTTAGAAGATTAAAGCCTGTGTATTGTCCACACAGATGGGCAGTGAGCTGCTGGACCCTATCCTGTGCTGATTCATTCCTGTCAGATCCTCACACCTTGTTCAAGGCTGTCAGACAGGATGGCACCTGGTGTCCGCTCAGTTCCGTGTTCCAGGGAAATATTTAACAGGCCGGTAAACTGCTCAAAGTGACTGATTTGTGCTTCAACTCTGATGGCCGACATGGAACTCTTTATCCACACATTGCATTCCAGACATCTCCAACCTTTCATCCCAATCCTGGATACAGGAGAGTAGTTTAGTTTCCAGCTAATGCCCATCACTGGGACACAATTAAACACCCCATTAAGGTGGATTCATTGAGTCATCATGGCTCAGGAAGCCATTCGACCCATCCAGGCAATGCAGATAGATGGCAGTGAGGGATCAATGAGGACAGGGGCCCTGGGAAGAGGGAATGGATAGAGGGTTGTGGGAATGAGGGAAAAGGGAGGGAATCTTGCAGGGTTGGAGTTGCTGAGTGGGGAGACAATTGAGATGTGGGGTGTTGGGGGTGGGGGTGTGTGGGGGGATAGGAGGGGGTGGGAGAGATGATAGTGTCTCTAGAAGGAGGGGTGGAGGCTGTATCTCTGGGTGAGCTCAGTCACACCAGAGAAGGACCATGGTCTCACTGGGCACAGTGAGTGATATACACTGACCCTACAAAGGATAGAGTTCACGATGCTGAACACAGCCCCCGGAAATGCCGACTGGAGGATTGTCCGGGCCCCTGACTGCAGACTCACTGTAGGGTGTGGGGTTGGGGAAATTATAGCCCCGGGTTTAAAATAAAACACAAATAGCGGTGATGGTGAGAGTGAAACTAGTGGATTGTGGTGAAGACCCACCTGGTTGACTCATGTCCCTTATGGGAGGGAATCTGCCATCTCAGGAATCCATTCAGCCCATCTAGTCCATGCTGCTAGACGGCAGTGATGGATCAATGAGGTGAGCACACTTGGGAAGAGGGAATGGATAGAGGTTTGTGGGAATGAGGTAGTAGAGAGCAGATTTCTCAGGGTTGGAGGAACCGAGTGGGGAGAGAAATAAGATGTGAGGGGGCGGCTGGGAGAGGAGATAGGGGTTTTGGAATGAGGGGTGGAGACTTTATCTCTGGGTGAGCTCAGTCACACAAGAGAAGGATCAGGGTCTCATTGGGAGCAGTGAGTGATACACTGTCCCTACAAAGGATAGGCCACACGTGGAGCACTGTGCACAGTTCTTGTCTCTGTATCGCTCGGTTAGACCACACTTAGCGCACTGTGCACCGTTCAGTCCTCTATATCCCTTGGCCTGACACACCTGGAGCACTGTGGATAGTTCCGCTCTCCATATCCCTGTTTTTGACCACATCTGCAGCACTGGACACAGTTTTGTCCTCCTTATCCCTCGGTTGTCCACACTCAAAACACTGCGCAGTGTAACACTGCGCAGTGTTGACCTTCATATCCCTCGGTTGAACACGCTTAGGCACTGTTCACAATTCTGGTCTCCAAATCCTTGATTGGACGACATCTGGGCACTGTACAAAGTTCTGGCCTTCATATCCCTCGGTTAGATGACATTTGGAGCTCTGTGCATAGTTGTGCTCTCCATTTTCCTTGGCCTGGCCACACACGGATCACTGTGCACAGTTCTGCTCTCCATATCCCTGGTTTGGATCAGATCTGCACCACTGGGCACAGGTTTGTCCTCCATATCCCTCGGTTGTCCTCACTCCACACTGGTAGAGGAGGTGGATTTGGGCAGCGCTATCGATGGAGCCTTGGTGAGTTGCTGCAGTGCATCTTGTAGATGGTACACACTGCTGCTATAGTGCATCAGTGATGGAGGGAGTGAATGTTTGTGGATGGGGGGCCAATCAAGCGGGGCCGCTTTGTCCTGGATGGTGTCAAAATTCTTCAGTGTTGTGGGAGCTGCACTCATCCAGGCAAGTGGGGAGTATTCCCTCATAGTCCTGACTGGTGCCTTGTCGATGGTGGACAGGTTTTGGGGAGACAGGAGGTGAGTTACTCTCTGCAGGATTCCCAGCCTCTGACCTGCTCTTGTAGCCACAGTGTTCATATGGCTGGTCCAGTTCAGTTTCTGGTCAATGGTAACCCCCAGGATGAAGTTAGTGGGGGATTCAGCGATGGTAATGGCATTGAATCTCAAGGGACGATGGTTAGATTCTCCCTTGTTGCAGATGGTCATTACCTGACACTCAAAAATACAGGTACTGAGTGCAAATCAGGGGAAGATACTCTGAACAATGATAAAGCCCTGGTTAGGCCGCAGCTAGATTAATACATCCAGCTCTGATCACCACACATGAGGGGGGATGTGAGAGTCCTGGAGGGGCTGCTGAGGATATTTAGAAGATTAAAGCCTGTGTATTGTCCACACAGACGGGCAGTGAGCTGCTGGACCCTATCCTGTGCTGATTCATTGCTGTCAGATCCTCACACCTTGTTCAAGGCTGTCAGACAGGATGGCACCTGGTGTCCGCTCAGTTCCGTGTTCCAGGGAAATATCTAACAGGCCGGTAAACTGCTCAAAGTGACTGATTTGTGCTTCAACTCTGATGTCCGACATGGAACTCTTTATCCACACATTGCATTTCAGACATCTCCAACCTTTCATCCCAATCCTGGATACAGGAGAGTAGTTTAGTCTCCAGCTAATGCCCATCACTGGGAGACAATTGAAGACCCATTAAAGGGAGGTTTACTGGGTCATCACAGCTCAGGAAGCCATTCGGCCTATCCAGTCCATGCAGATAGACAGCAGTGAGGGAAAAACTAACACAGGGGCACTGGGAAGAGGGAATGGATAGAGGGTTGTGGGAATGAGTTAATCGAGAGCAGATGTTCCAGGGTTGGAGGTACCGAGTGGGGCGGCAATTAAGATGTGAGGGGTCTGGTGGGAGAGGAACTAGGTTCTCTAGAAGGGGAGGGTAGAGGCTGTACCTCTTTGTGAGCTCAGTCACACCAGAGAAAGATCATGGTCTCATTGGGAGATGTGAGTGATACACTGGCCCTACAAAGGATAGACGACATTCGGAGCACTGTGCACAGTTCTGGTCTCCAAATCCCTTGTTTGACAGCAGTTGAAGCATCTTGCGCAGTCCTGGTCTCCATATCCCCTTGTTTGGCCACACTTGGATCACTGTGTACAGTTCTGGTCTCTATAACTCTTGGCCTGACCACACGTGGAGCACTGTGCACAATTCTGCACTTAATATCCCTTGGCCTGGCCGCACTTGGAGCGCTCTGCACTGTTCTGGTTCCGAATCCCTCAGTTAGACCACACTCGGAGCACTGTGCCCAGGTTTATCCTCCATGTCCCTCGGTTGACAATACTCGGAGCACTGTGCACAGTTTTCCCCTCCGTATCCCTCAGCTGATGATGCTTTTAGCACTGTCACAGTTTAGGCCTCCATATCCCTGTTTCCGGACAAACTTGTGCACAGTGATGGGCTCTTGAACCCTCGGCTACACTACACATGAAGCAGTGGGCACAGAAATGGTCTCCATTTCACTTGGCCTGGCAACACTGTGCACAGTTTTGGCCTCCATATCCATTGTTTCGACCACACTTAGAGCACTGTGCACAGTCCTGGTGGCCATGTCCCTCATTTGGACCACATCTGGAGCACTGTGCACAGACCTGGTCTCCCTATTCCTCAGTTAGAGCGTGCTTGGAGCACTGTGCACAGTTCTAGTTTTGTTTACCCTCAGATGGATTACAGCTGGAGATCTGTGCACAGTTCTGGCCATCATATCCATCGTTTAGACCAATCCTGGAGCACTGTGCACAGTTCTGGCCTATATATCCTTGTCCTGGCCACGCTTGAAGCACTGGGCAAAGTTCTGTTTTCGTTTCCCTCAGGAGGACCACATTTGGAACACTGCGTACAGTCCTGGTCTCCCTGTCCCTCTGTTAGACCACGCACTGTGCACAGTTTCGGTCTCCATATCCCTCGGTTGACCACAGTCAGAGCACTGTTAACAGTTCTGGTCTCCAAACCCTCGATTGGACCACATCTGGGCCACTGTGCACAGTTCTCGTCTTCATATCCCAGGGTTAGACCACAATTGCTGCACCGTGGACAGTTCTGGTCTCCATATCCCTTGGCCTGGCCATACTTGGAACACTGTGCACAGTCCTGGTCTCCATATCCCTCATTTAGACATTGCGCGGTGCACTGTGCGCAGTTCTGGTTTCCTATGCTTTGTTAGGACCACGTCTGGAGCACTGTGGAGAGTTCTGGCCTCCGTATCCCTTGGCCTGACACTCTTGGAGCACTGTGGACCATTCTGTTCTCCATATCCCTCGTTTGGACCACATCTGGAGCACTGTGCACAGACCTGGTCTCCCTATTCCTCGGTTAGAGTGTGCTTGGAGCACTGTGGACAGTTCTGGTTTCGTTTACCCTCAGATGGATTACAGCTGGAGCTCTGTGCACTGCTCTGGTCTTCATATCCCTCGGTTAGACCACATTTGGAGCACTGTGCACCATCCTAGTCTCCTTATCCCTCGGTTAGACCACGCGGGGAGCACTGTGTACAGTCCTAGTCTCCATATCCCTCGGTTGATGACACTTGGAGCACTGTAAATAGTTCTGGCCTCCATATCCCTCTGTTCGGCCATACAGTGGGAATTGGACACAGTTATTGTCTCCATATCGCTTGGCCTGGATAAACTTGGAGCACTGTGCAGAGTTCGGGCCTCCATATCCCTCATTTAGACCACATTTGGATCACTGTGCACACTTCTGGTCTCTATATCCCTCGGTTAGACGACATGTAGAGCACTGTGCACAGCTCAGGCCTCCATTTCCCTTGGTCCGATACACTTGGAGCACTGTGGACAGTTCTGGTCTCAATATCCCTCATTTGGACCACATCTGGATCATTTTGCACAGATCTGGTCTCTATATCCCTCAGTTAGACCACACTTGGAGAACTGTGCACAGTTCTGCTCTCCATATCCCTCAGTTAGACCACACTCGGAGCACTGTACAAAGTTCTGGTCTCTAAATCCCTCAGTTAGTCCACACTTGAAGAACTGTGCACAGTTCTGGTCTCTAAATCCCTCAGTTAGTCCACACTTGGAGAACTGTGCACAGTTCTGGTCTCTATGTCCCTCAGTTAGACCACACTTGGAGAACTGTGCACAGTTCTGGTCTCTAAATCCCTCAGTTAGTCCACACTTGGAGAACTGTGCACAGTTCTGGTCTCTATGTCCCTCAGTTAAACCACAATTGGAGAACTATGCACAGTTCTGGTCTCCATATCCCTCAGTTAGATCACACTTGGAGCACTGTGCACAGTTCTGGCCTCCATATCCCTCAGTTAGACCACACTCGGAGCACTGTGCACAGTTCTGGGCTCTATATCCCTCAGTAAGACCACACTTGGAGAACTGTGCACAGTTCTGGTCTCCATATCCCTCAGTTAGACCACACTCGGAGCACTGTACACAGTTCTGGTCTCCATATCTCTCAGTTAGACCACACTCGGAGCACTGTACACAGTTCTAGTCTCTATATCCCTCAGTTAGATGACACTCAGAGCACTGAACACAGTTCTGGTCTCTATATCCCTCAGTTAGACCACACTTGGAGCACTGTACACAGTTCTGGTCTCTATATCCCGCAGTTAGACCACACTTGGAGAACTGTGCACAGTTCTGGTCTCTATATCTCTCAGTTAGACCACACTTGCAGAACTGTGCATAATTCTGCGCTCCATAACCATCACTTATACCACACATGGAGCAATGTGCAAAGTTCTGGTCTCCATATCCCATGTTTTGACCACATCTGGAGCACGGTGCACTGATCCGATCTCCATATCCCATGGCCTAGACACTTTAGGAGCACTGCGCACAATTCTGGTCTCCATAATCCATGGTTAGGCCACACTTGGTACAATGTGCACTGTTCTGGTCTCCAAACACATTGGTTAGAGCACACATGGAGCGCTGTGCACATTTCTGCTCTCCATATTCCTTGGCCTGGCCACACTTGGAGCACTGTGCACAATTCTGGTCTGCATATATATATGGCTGGTCCAGTTCAGTTTCTGGCCAATGGTAACCCCCAGGATGTTCATAGTGGGGAATTCAGTGATGGTAATGCCATTGAACGTCAAGGGGCGAGGGTTAGATACTCTCTTGTTGCAGATGGTCATTGCCTGACACTCATAAGTACAGGTACTAAGTGCAAAATCAGGGGAAGATACTCTGAACAATGATAAAGCCCTGGTTAGGCCGCAGCTAGATTAATACATCCAGCTCTGATCACCACACATGAGGGGGGATGTGAGAGCCCTGGAGGGGCTGCTGAGGATATTTAGAAGATTAAAGCCTGTGTATTGTCCACACAGACGGGCAGTGAGCTGCTGGACTCTATCCTGTGCTGATTCATTCCTGTCAGATCCTCACACCTTGTTCAAGGCTGTCAGACAGGATGGCACCTGGTGTCCGCTCAGTTCCGTGTTCCAGGGAAATATTTAACAGGCCGGTAAAATGCTCAAAGTGACTGATTTGTGCTTCAACTCTGATGTCCGACATGGAACTCTTTATCCACACATTGCATTCCAGACATCTCCAACCTTTCATCCCAATCCTGGATACAGGAGAGTAGTTTAGTCTCCAGCTAATGCCCATCACTGGGAGACAATTAAACACCCAATTAAGGTGGATTCATTGGTTAATCACTGCTCAGGAAGCCATTCGGCCCATTTAGGCAATGCAGATAGACGGCAGTGAGTGATCAATGAGGACAGGGGCCCTGGGAAGAGGGAATGGATAGAGGGTTGTGGGAATGAGGGAAAAGGGAGGGAATCTTGCAGGGCTGGAGGTGCTGAGTGGGGAGACAATTGAGATGTGGGGTGTTGGGGGTGGGGGTGTGTGGGGGGATAGGAGGGGGTGGGAGAGATGATAGTGTCTCTAGAAGGAGGGTTGGAGGCTGTATCTCTGGGTGAGCTCAGTCACACCAGAGAAGCACCATGGTCTCACTGGGCACAGTGAGTGATATACACTGACCCTACAAAGGATAGAGTTCACGATGCTGAACACAGCCCCCGGAAATGCCGACTGGAGGATTGTCCGGGCCCCTGACTGCAGACTCACTGTAGGGTGTGGGGTTGGGGAAATTATAGCCCCGGATTTAAAATAAAACACAAATAGCGGTGATGGTGAGAGTGAAACTAGTGGATTGTGGTGAAGACCCACCTGGTTGACTCATGTGCCTTAGGGTAGGGAATCTGCCATCTCAGGAATCCATTCAGCCCATCTAGTCCATGCTGGTAGACGGCAGTGAGGGATCAATGAGGTGAGCACACTTGGGAAGAGGGAATGGATAGAGGGTTGTGGGAATGAGGTAGTAGAGAGCAGATTTTCCAGGGTTGGAGGAACCGAGTGGGGACAGAAATAAGATGTGAGGGGGTGGGTGGGAGAGGAGATAGGGGTTTTGGAATGAGGGGTGGAGACTTTATCTCTGGGTGAGCTCAGTCACACAAGAGAAGGATCAGGGTCTCATTGGGAGCAGTGAGTGATACACTGTCCCTACAAAGGATAGGCCACACGTGGAGCACTGTGCACAGTTCTTGTCTCTGTATCGCTCGGTTAGACCACACTTAGAGCACTGTGCACCGTTTAGGCCTCTATATCCCTTGGCCTGACACACCTGGAGCACTGTGGACAGTTTTGATCTCCATATCCCTCAATTAGACCACACTCGGAGCACTGGGCAAAGTTCTGGGCTCCAAATCCCTCAGTTAGACCAGACTCGGAGCACTGTGCACCGTTTTGGCCTCCATATCCCTCGGTTGGAGACACTTTCAGCAGTGTGCACAGTTCTGGCCTCCTTTCCCTTTTTTCAGCCACACCTGGAACACTATACACAGTTATGGCCTCCATATCCCTTGGCCTGGCCACATTTGGAGCACTGTGCACTGACCTCGTCTCCAAATCCCTCGGAGCGCTGTGAATAGTTTGAGCCTCCATAACCATTGGATCACCATACCCAGAGCACTTCATGGCACTTGGAGTACTGTGGACAGTTCTGCTCTCCATATCGCTTGGTTAGTGCACCCATCGAACGCTGTGAGTAGTCCTGTTCTCCATGTCCTTTGTCTAGGCCTCACAGACCAATCTGATGATAGTGCAATATCAGGATGTGGCAGTGAATGAGGGACTTCAACATTTAGGGTGACACATAATAAATGTTTGAGTGAGAGTCGAGGGTCCTTACTGGTGACATCAACAGCGGATTCCTTTCTGCATTTCAGGTGTTGTCTCTGCATGTGACAGAATTAAAGGGGGCACCTGTCAATGGGGACAGTGCTGCAGAAACGAGGGTTTGACACACCACAAGTGACTCATTGCTTTGCAGGCAAGTGGGGAGTATTCCATCACACTCCTGACTTGTGCCTTGTCGATGGTGGACAGGTTTTCGGGAGTCAGGAGGTGAGTTACGCTCCGCAGGATTCCCAGCCTCTGACCTGCTCTTGTAGCCACAGTATTTATATGGCTGGTCCAGTTCAGTTTCTGGTCAATGGTAACCCCCAGGATGAAGTTAGTGGGCGATTCAGTGATGTTGATGGTATTGAATGTCAAGGGGCGATGGTTAGATTCTCCCTTGTTGCAGATGGTCATTACCTGACACTCAAAAATACAGGTATTGGGGACAAAATCAGGGGAAGATACTCTGAACAATGATAAAGCCCTGGTTAGGCCGCAGCTAGATTAATACATCCAGCTCTGATCACCACACATGAGGGAGGATGTGAGAGCCCTGGAGGGGCTGCTGAGGGTATTTAGAAGATTAAAGCCTGTGTATTGTCCACACAGATGGGCAGTGAGCTGCTGGACCCTATCCTGTGCTGATTCATTCCTGTCAGATCCTCACACCTTGTTCAAGGCTGTCAGACAGGATGGCACCTGGTGTCTGCTCAGTTCCGTGTTCCAGGGAAATATTTAACAGGCCGGTAAACTGCTCAAAGTGACTGATTTGTGCTTCAACTCTGATGGCCGACATGGAACTCTTTATCCACACGTTGCATTCCAGACATCTCCAACCTTTCATGCCACTCCTAGATACAGGAGAGTAGTTTAGTTTCCAGCTAATGCCCATCACTGGGAGACAATTGAAGACACTTTAAAGGGAGGTTCATAGAGTCATCACGGCTCAGGAAGCCATTCGGCCCATCCAGTCCATGCAGGTAGACGGCAGTGAGGGATAAATGAAGACAGGACCCCTGGGAAGAGGGATTGGATTGTGATTGGTGAGAATGAGGTCATCGAGAGCAAAATTTCCATAGTTAGAGGTACCTAGTGGGGCCGCAATTAAGCTGTGAGGGGGCAGGAGGGAGAGGGTCTAGGTTCCCTAGATGGGGCGGGTAGAGGCTGTACCTCTTTGTGAGCTCAGTGACACAAGAGAAGGATTATGGTCTCATTGGGAGAAGTGAGTGATACACTGGCCCTACAAAGGATAGACAACACCTGTTGTTCTGTGCACTGTTCGGGTCTCCATATCCCTCAGTTAGACCACACTCGGTGCACAGTGCACAGTCATGGCCTCCATATCACTCGATTGACCTCAGTTGAGGGGAAATTCTCCAACTGTTCTTACAGTTGGACATTGGGATAATTTCAATGTGGGGAGATTAGAATCTAATTGGAAACAAATTAAAATGATTAGCAGGAGAACGAGAAGGAAGATGAGGAGAATTCCTTTGGACACAAAGAGTTGTTGTGATCTGGAATGTGCTGCCTGAACGGATAATGGAAGCAGATTCAATAGCAACTTATCAAAGGGGAATTGGATCAATAATTGACTGGGAACATAATGGCGGGGCGGTGGGTGAAGAGAACAGGTTGAGGAGGCATAATTTAGTAGATCTATCAAAGAGCCAGCAGAGACTCGATGGGCCAAATGGACCCCTACATTGCAAACATATATTTACTTTAAACACAGTGAAGCATCCCTTTAAACCTCCAACATTTCAATCATTACACAGATCTGTCTCTCTGAATACTAATGAAATAAAGGATGACTTGGGAGGAACATTTAGGCTTTCACTGGAGAAACTGTTGGTCTCAGTTAATGAACAGCTCCATTAACAAGCTCAAGTTGGAGCCAGTGCTCACCGTGTGGTTGTGTGAATATTAACTACAGAATGCTCCAGGCGTTGATATAAAGGGCAGCCTAATCCAGTCACCTCATTGTGACTCTGAGAGGATCAGCAGAAGATGAGGAAAGCACTGCTCTTGCTGCTTGGACTCCTGGTGCTGCTACAGCCCATCGCTGAGGGTGGAATCGTGAGTCTAAGGAGGCGCCGTGAGTATAACTCCCAGGAGTGACACAGCAGGAACATTCAGGGAATGAAGAGGAGGCCATTCAGCCTCTTCATGCCACCAATCAATTGGCATCTTATCTTCATCCGCCCATCTTTGTTCCACAACCCTTAAAACCTTTCCCAAACAGAAAGCTGTCCATCTCAATTTAGCACCCTTCCATAAATCACCTTTAAAAGAAAAATAACCATCCTTCTCGATAAAAACCCAAGCAGCTTTCCTAGTCGCCTTGTGCTTCTCATCGACGTGTTGACCCTCGGTTAGATCCTCCATATCCCTCGGTTAGATCCTCCATATCCCTCGGTTAGACCACACCTGGAGAACTGTGCACAGTTCAGCTCTCCATATCTCTCAGTTAGTCCACACCTGGAGCACTGTGCACTGGTTCTGGTCTCCATATCCCTCAGTTAGTCCACACCTGGAGCACTGTGCACTGGTTCTGGTCTCCATATCCCTCAGTTAGTCCACACCTGGAGCACTGTGCACTGGTTCTGGTCTCCATAGCCCTTAGTTAGTCCACACCTGGAGCACTGTGGACTGGTTCTGGTCTCCATATCCCTCAGTTCGTCCACAGCTGGAGCACTGTGCACTGGTTCTGGTCTCCATATCCCTCAGTTAGTCCACACCTGGAGCACTGTGCACTGTTCTAGTTTCCATATCCCACAGTTAGGCCACAGCTGGAGAGCTCTGTACAATTCTGGTGTCCATGTCACTCATTTAGCCAAACCTTGGAGGCCTGTGCACCTTTCTGGTCTCCAGAGTATTTGGTTACATGGCAAAGAGGTGCGGCAGGGCTCTGAAAGTTGGTAACAATGAAGTCTTCCTTTCTGTCTTCCAGCTCCACCCGAAGAATGCGAGGATTTGAGAGGTGCCTGCAGGTTTTTCCGATGTTACAGATATGAGAAGAGGATCAGGGGATACTGCGCATTATGGCTCAATTGCTGCATAACTAACATAACTTATTAAACATAACATGTCCCCATTGTGCGATTCGTCCATGAATCCGACTGGAACTAACTGTAATTTCCATAATTATGAGTCACGTGAATAAAACTGGCTGCATCGATCACCGCCTCTTGTCCGTGTCTCATTTCTCACTCGGATCGGTGTGTCTCCATATTGACAGGGAGGGAGGGGAGGTCAGACAATGGCAGGGTCACATTGACATCTTATAACTCCAATGTAGACACACTCACAGAAACATAACGTAAAGACAATGCGCTAATCGCGTGCCCCCCATTCCCTGGGTATCCCGTGTCCCTCTGACAGGACTGTCCCCACCAGAGGTGACAGAGCAGTGACATACAGTCGGGAGAGGCTGGTCCTGGGAGTCCTCAACAAGACCACAGTCTCTCTGATGTCACAAGACATGAGGGCAAACAGGGGAATGGACACCTCCTGCTGACTCCCACCTACCGCTCTCCCGAATCTGATCAATCTCTCCCCCTCCATGTTAAACACCACATGGAGGAAGCACTGAGCGTATCGAGGGCACATAATGTTCTCTGCTGTGGGACCTGCATGTCCATCACCAAGAGTGTCTCAGGGTCAGCGTTACAGACCCAGGTGTCCGCGCCCTGAAAGGCAGAATAGGCCTGAGGCAGGTGAACCAACAAGAGGGAAGATTCTACTCCACCCCATCCTCACCAATCTACCTGCTGCAGATACATCTGTCCCTGACACTGTTGGTGGGAATGAGCCCCGCACAGTCCTTGTGACGATTGGCTCCTGTCCTCACACTGAGGACACTCTCCATTGTGTTGTGTGGCACTCATTGCTTTCAATGGGATCGATTCAGAACAGGTCACACAGCCCAAATCTCAACACCCACCATGCGCTATGGGTCATCATCAACAGCAGAATTAAATTCAAACACAACCTGCAAGGTCATGGCCTGGATATTCCTGACACCACCATAACCTTCAAGACAAGGGAACAAGCCTGATTCCCTGGAGAATGCAGGACAGAGTGTCAAGAGCAGAGCCAGGCACATCGAAAAGAAAATGTTGTTCTAACCATCTCAGGAATCACCTCATTGATCCATTGGTGTAATTATTGTTGCTTCCAAAAGCAATTCTCCTGTACATAGTGTTAGTGATGACATTCCTTGACATGTATGTATTATTGGAGTGTTGTTAAGGTGTCTTTGACTTGACATCTCTTTAACAGTCAAACTGCTTTCATGTAGCTTTAAGGAGATTAAAAAGAGGAGGTATGAACTGAGGTTGCATTTGGCCACATTTTGCATTTGGGCTCCAATGAGTGCAGCATCAGCATGAAGCAGGAACCAGGAAGTGAATGCTGATTGGCTAGAAGAATAGCCTGAGGACTCTATTTGTAAGGATAGGGAGCATGTGATGGAGAATTCGTTACAGGACAGTCAGGAACACTCTGCACTTGGAGAAGAATGAAAATATAGGCCACAAGCTAAGGTTAGATTGTTGTAGGGAAGGCAGAGGCTCTGTTCCCATTGGTCAAGAATGTTAAATATTCGGGTAGAATAGAGCGAAGGTGGATATGTAGAAGATATTCCCGCTGCTTGGTGAGTCTCGCAAAGGGACACACAGACACACAAAGGGTGGCAGAGGCTTGGAACTCTCTTCCACAAACGACCATTAGTGTCGGGAAGTTGCTCACTTTAAAGCTGAGACGGAGAGATTTTTGCTCGGCCAATGTTGTGAGGGGAACGGGGCAAAGGCAGGTTTATGGGGTGAGGACATGGGCTGGTGAGCACCAGTCAGTGTGTGGGTGACCCCATGAGCTGGAGCCTGTTGCACACGGTAACTCAGGAAGAACATTTCAGGAGCTGACCATCCACCAGTGTGGCCCAGGCCGCATCCTGAGCAGTGAATCCAGCTTTGACCGGGTTGAGTGTGAGACGTGGTTTTTAGGCCCAGGGTCCGAATCCAGTGTCCCAAACGGGCATCACCTGAACAGGGTCAGTGCCGGGCTGCTCGACCAGGTTGGGCATCTTCCCGGATTGAGTGGGACGATGAGAGTTCTTGTTGGTTGTCATCGTGCTGGGAGCTCCGCCCGGTCAGGAGGGGGAACGGGAGGAGGGGGTGAGGCCGGGGGGATGGGGGGGTGGGGGCAGTGCCTGCTGTTGGAGGAGGAGAGGGGCAGGAAGGTGAGCTGGAGTCAGTCAGCTCCCCCTCCGCAGGGCATCGCTCCTCCTCTGCAGCTCCTCCTTCAGAACCTCCAGTGCCCCGTCCGAGAGACTGGGCCCCTGGGCAGGGCAGACATTTAACCCTGTGCCGCTTTGTGCCAACCTGTCCACTGCCCGCTTTTACTGGAAGTGGGTGCCAGGAGGGCACACATGCTGCCGTGTGAACATTGTGCCTGATCAGCGCTTGAGTGTTGAAGGGAACGCCAACATTGGGAGAGCTGTCCCCACAGACTGGTCGCTCAACTGCCTGACATAGTCACACTCACCCAATCATCCCCAAAGGCCAATGGGCCAGACTTCCCCATCACCGTCCCTGGGAATAATCAGCCCCAGAGGCAGGACAGGCTCTCCAGAGTCAGGAGGGAGCGGCCCAGGGAGCACTCGACACTCACTCCACATCCCGCGAAGCCTCATGGCATCGGCTCAAAGAATGGGGAGGGAGTCTCCACTTGACACACAATGGCCTCAGTGTGTACCCTCTCCAAGATGCGCTTCACCAACACACCGAGTCTCCTTCAACAGCGCTTTCCAAACCCATGATCCCCACCCCTGGAAGGACAGGGGCAGTGGGCACATGGGAGGAGAATCATTGAATGTTCCCCTCCAAGACACACCCCATCCTGACTGGAACTATATCACTGTTACTGCACTGTCGCTGGCTCCAGTTCTGGAACTCCCTCCCTAACAGCGCTGTGGGTTTACCTACACCACACGGGACTGCAGCGGCTCAAGAAGGCGGCTCACCCACCACCTTCTCAAGGGGCAGTTAGGGATGGGCAATGAATGTTCCCTTTCCCCACAATATTCCCCACATCCTCTTCAAATCCCTTACCATGGTCACAGGTTGTGTGCGTCTATATTTGTCTGTGTGTACACACGCTGCTCATGGAGCATCTCCCCACAATATTTCACAGCATTGGATGGATTAATCTGATGATTTGTGGACACTCAATAGTTGAGGGTTTGTGTATTGTCCTCACAGACAGGCAGTGAGCTGCTGGGTCATATCCAGGGACAGCTCATTCCTAACCGGAGTCAGACAGGAGGGTGACTGGGGAAAGGGCAGTTCCGCTTCAGGGACAAATATTTAACAAACCGACAGTGGCCTCAAATTAGAAATATTTAACCACCTGGGCTGATGGGGGAGGCAGGATGGGAGAGAGAGAGAGAGAGAGAGAGATGGAGAGATAGCTTGAGAGGATGATTGACTTGGGAAAGGGGGTACATAGGAGACAAAAATAGCCACACAGGGGGATAGAGCTGGATCCTGGAACTCCCTCCCTGACAGCGCAGGGTGATAGTGACACCCAGCACGATGGAGTGTGCCCTGAGTGTGATCAATATAGCCAGTTTCATTCACATGACTCAGAAGGCAGTGGGTCATGGGTCACTGGATCTACACAAGGCAGCGGGGCCTGAATGCCAGAAATTCCAGTGAGATTCAGTCAGAGACTCTGACGGCTCTCACCCAGGTTCAGGTTCCAATTGTGGAACTCAGTACGCCTTGCAGCACTTGAAGAAACAGAAGCAATTCCTAAGCATCGTGTCCTCACATTCCATTCATCTTCAGACTCCTCGAGTGTCACCACATCTGAAAGGCCAGTCTGGGAACAAGAGAGGAAGAGATCATTGACGGCACCATTCAGCATCCCCGAATGTCCAAGTGTCATGTAACTGAAGTGTGTTCATACAGGACATGTAGATAGTGCTGCATTCATGGTCCAGCCAAGGGATGTATCTACCAGAACTGAGCACAGAGCTCCAGGTGTGGTCTAACCGAGGGATATGGAGACCAGAACAGTGCACAATGCTCCAGGTGTGATCTAACCGAGGGATATGGAGAGCAGAACTGTTCACAGTGCTCCAGGTGTGTCAGGCCAAGGAATATAGAGAACTGAATGGTGCACAGTGCTCTAAGTGTGGTCTAACCGAGCGATACAGAGACAAGGACTGTGCACAGTGCTCCACGTGTGGCCTATCCTTTGTAGGGTCAGTGTATCACTCACTGCTCCCAATGAGACACTGATCCTTCTCTTGTGTAACTGAGCTCACCCAGAGATAAAGTCTCCACCCCTCATTCCAAAACCCCTATCTCCTCTCCCACCTGCCCACTCACATCATAATTGCCTCCAAACTCAGCACCTCCATCCCTGGATAATCCACTCCCTATTACCATATTCCCACAAGCCTCTATCCATTCCCTCTTCCCAGAGGTCCTGTCTTTGTATATCCCTCACTGCCGTCTATCTGCATTGACTGGATGGGCCGAATGACTTCCTGAGCCGTGATGACTCTATGAACCTCCCTTTAATGGGTCTTCAATTGTCTCCCAGTGATGGGCATTAGCTGGAGACTAAACTATTCTCCTGTATCCAGGATTGGGATGAAAGTTTGGAGATGTCTGGAATGCAATGTGTGGATAAAGAGTTCCATGTCGGACATCAGAGTTGAAGCACAAATCAGTCACTTTGAGCAGTTTACCGGCCTGTTAAATATTTCCCTGGAACATGGAACTGACCGGACACCAGGTGCCATCCTGTCTGATAGCCTTGAACAAGGTGTGAGGATCTGACAGGAATGAATCAGCACAGGATAGGGTCCAGCAGCTCACTGCCCGTCTGTGTGGACAATCCACAGGCTTTAATCTTCTAAATATCCTCAGCAGCCCCTCCAGGGCTCTCACATCCCCCCTCATGTGTGGTGATCAGAGCTGGATGTATTAATCTAGCTGCGGCCTAACCAGGGCTTTATCATTGTTCAGAGTATCTTCCCCTGATTTTGCACTTAGTACCTGTACTTATGAGTGTCAGGCAATGACCATCTCCAACAAGAGAGAATCTAACCATCGCCCCTTGACGTTCAATGGCATTACCAACACTGAATTCCCCACTATGAACATCCTGGGGGTTACCATTGACCAGAAACTGAACTGGACCAGCCATATAAATATGCAGACCAGAATTGTGCACAGTGCTCCAAGTGTGGCCAGGCCAAGGAATATGGAGAGCAGAAATGTGCACAGCGCTCCATGTGTGCTCTAACCAATGTGTTTGGAGACCAGAATTGTGCACATTGTCCCAAGTGTGGCCTAACCATGGATTATGGAGACCAGAATTGTGCACAGTGCTCCTAAAGTGTCTAGGCAATGGGATATGGAGATCAGATCAGTGCACCGTTGTCCAGATGTGGTCAAAACATGGGATATGGAGACCAGAACTTTGCACATTGGTCCAAGTGTGGTATAAGTGTTGGTTATGGAGCGCAGAATTGTGCACAGTTCTGCAAGTATGGTCTAACTGAGAGATATAGAGACCAGAACTGTGTACAGTGCTCCAAGTGTGGTCTATCTGAGGGATATAGAGACCAGAACTGTGCACAGTTCTCCAAGTGTGGTCTAACTGAGGGATATAGAGACAAGAACTGTGCACAGTGCTCCAAGTGTGGTCTAACTGAGGGATATAGAGACCAGAACTGTGCACAGTGCTCCAAGTGTGGTCCAACTGAGGGATATTGAGACCAGAACTGTGCGCAGTGCTCCAAGTGTTGTCTAACTTAGGGATACGGAGGCCAGAACTGTGCACAGTTCTCCAAGTGTGGTCTAACTGAGGGATATGGAGACCATAACTGTGCATAGTTCTCCAATTGTGGTTTAACTAAGGGGCATAGAGACCAGAACTGTGCACAGTTGTCCAAGTGTGGACTAACTGAGGGATTTAGAGACCGGAACTTTGTACAGTGCTCTGAGTGTGGTCTAACTGAGGGATATAGAGACCAGATCTGTGCAAAATGATCCAGATGTGGTCCAAATGAGGGATATTGAGACCAGAACTGTCCACAGTGCTCCAAGTGTATCGGACCAAGGGAAATGGAGGCCAGAGCTGTGCACAGTGCTCTACATGTCGTCTAGCCGAGGGATATAGAGACCAGAAGTGTGCACAGTGATCCAAATGTGGTCTAAACGAGGGATATGGAGGCCCGAACTCTGCACAGTGCTCCAAGTTTATCCAGGAAAAACGATATGGAGACAATAACTGTGTCCAATGCTCCATGTATGGCCGAACAGAGGGATATGGAGGCCAGAACTATGTACAGTGCTCCAAGTGTCATCAACCAAGGGATATGGAGACTAGGACTGTGCACAGTGCTCCCCGTATGGCCTAACTGAGGGATATGGAGACTAGGACTGTGCACAGTGCTCCAATTGTGGTCTAACCAAGGGATATGAAGACCAGAACAGTGCACAGAGCTCCAGCTGTAATCCATCTGAGGGTAAATGAAGCCAGAACTGTGCACAGTGCTCCAAGCACGCTTTAACCGAGGAATAGGGAGACCAGGTCTGTGCACAGTGCTCCAGATGTGATCCAAACGAGGGATATGGAGAACAGAACGGTCCACAGTGCTCCAAGAGTGTCAGGCCAAGGGATACGGAGGCCAGAACTCTCCACAGTGCTCCAGACGTGGTCCTAACAAGGCATATGGAAACAAGGAACTGCGCACAGTGCTCCACGCATGGTCTAAATGAGGGATATGGAGACCAGGACTGTGCACAGTGTTCCAAGTATGGCCAGGCCAAGGGATATGGAGACCAGAACTGTCCACGGTGCAGCAATTGTGGTCTAACCCTGGGATATGAAGACAAGAACTGTGCACAGTGGCCCAGATGTGGTCCAATCGAGGGTTTGGAGACCAGAACTGTTAACAGTGCTCTGATTTTGGTCAACTGAGGGATATGGAGACCGAAACTGTGCACAGTGCGTGGTCTAACAGAGGGACAGGGAGACCTGGACTGTGCGCAGTGTTCCAAATGTGGTCCTCCTGAAGGGAAACGAAACCAGAACTTTGCCCAGTGCTTCAAGTGTGGCCAGGACAATGATATATAGGCCAGAACTGTGCACAGTGCTCCAGGATTGGTCTAAACGATGGATATGATGGCCAGAACTGTGCACAGATCTCCAGCTGTAATCCATCTGAGGGTAAACGAAACTAGAACTGTGCACAGTGCTCCAAGCACGCTCTAACTGAGGAATAGGGAGACCAGGTCTGCGCACAGTGCTCCAGGTGCGGTCCAAATGAGGGACATGGCCACCAGGACTGTGCACAGTGCTCTAAGTGTGGTCGAAACAATGGATATGGAGGCCAAAACTGTGCACAGTGTAGCCAGGCCAAGTGAAATGGAGACCATTTCTGTGCCCAGTGCTTCATGTGTAGTGTAGCCGAGGGTTCTAGAGCCCATAACTGTGCACAAGTTTGTCCGGAAACAGGGATATGGAGGCCTAAACTGTGACAGTGCTAAGAGCATCGTCAACTGAGGGATACGGAGGGGAAAACTGTGCACAGTGCTCCGAGTATTGTCAACCGAGGGACATGGAGGACAAACCTGGGCACAGTGCACCGAGTGTGGTCTAACTGAGGTATTCGGAACCAGAACAGTGCAGAGCGCTCCAAGTGCGGCCAGGCCAAGGGATATTAAGTGCAGAATTGTGCAGTGCTCCACGTCTGGTCAGGCCAAGGGTTATAGAGACCAGAACTATACACAGTGCTCCAAGTGTGGCCAAACAAGGGGATATGGAGACCAGGACTGCACAAGATGCTTCAACAGCCATCAAAAGAGGGATTTGGAGACCAGAACTGTGCACAGTGCTCAACGTGTGGTCAGGCCAAGAGTTATGGAGACAAAAAGTGTACACAGTTCTCCAAGTGTGGCTGAACAAAGAGATATGGAGACCAGGACTGCGCAAGATGCTTCAACTGCAGTCAAACAAGGGATTTGGAGACCAGAACTGTGCACAGTGCTCCGAATGTGGTCTATCCTTTGTAGGGCCAGTGTATCACTCACTTCTCCCAATGAGACCATGATCCTTCTCTGGTGTGACTGAGCTCACAAAGAGGTACAGCCTCTACCCTCCCCTTCTAGAGAACCTAGTTCCTCTCCCACCCACCCCCTCACATCTTAATTGCCGCCCCACTCGGTACCTCCAACCCTGGAACATCTGCTCTCGATTAACTCATTCCCACAACCCTCTATCCATTCCCTCTTCCCAGTGCCCCTGTGTTAGTTTTTCCCTCACTGCTGTCTATCTGCATGGACTGGATAGGCCGAATGGCTTCCTGAGCTGTGATGACCCAGTAAACCTCCCTTTAATGTGTCTTCAATTGTCTCCCAGTGATGGGCATTAGCTGGAGACTAAACTACTCTCCTGTATCCAGGATTGGGATGAAAGGTTGGAGATGTCTGAAATGCAATGTGTGGATAAAGAGTTCCATGTCGGACATCAGAGTTGAAGCACAAATCAGTCACTTTGAGCAGTTTACCGGCCTGTTAAATATTTCCCTGGAACATGGAACTGAGCGGACACCAGGTGCCATCCTGTCTGACAGCCTTGAACAAGGTGTGAGGATCTGACAGCAATGAACCAGCACAGGATAGGGTCCAGCAGCTCACTGCCCGTCTGTGTGGACAATCCACAGGCTTTAATCTTCTAAATATCCTCAGCAGCCCCTCCAGGACTCTCACATCCCCCCTCATGTGTGGTGATCAGAGCTGGATGTATTAATCTAGCTGCGGCCTAACCAGGGCTTTATCATTGTTCAGAGTATCTTCCCCTGATTTGCACTCAGTACCTGTATTTTTGAGTGTCAGGTAATGACCATCTGCAACAAGGGAGAATCTAACCATCGTCCCATGAGATTCAATGCCATTACCATCGCTGAATCCCCCACTAACTTTATCCTGGGGGTTACCATTGACCAGAAACTGAACTGGACCAGCCATATAAACACTGTGGTTACAAGAGCAGGTCAGAGGCTGGGAATCCTGCGGAGAGTAACTCACCTCCTGTCTCCCCAAAACCTGTCCACCATCGACAAGGCACCAGTCAGGACTATGAGGGAATACTCCCCACTTGCCTGGATGAGTGCAGCTCCCACAACACTCAAGAATTTTGACACCATCCAGGACAAAGCGGCCCCGCTTGATTGGCCCCCCATTCACAAACATTCACTCCCTCCACCACTGATGCACTATAGCAGCATTGTGTGTACCATCTACAAGATGCACTGCAGCAACTCACCAAGGCTCCATCGACAGCGCTGCCCAAATCCACCTCCTCTACCAGTGTGGAGTGTGGACAACCAAGGGATATGGAGGACAAACCTGTGCCCAGTGGTGCAGATCTGATCCAAACCAGGGATATGGAGAGCAGAACTGTGCACAGTGATCCATGTGTGGCCAGGCCAAGGGAAATGGAGAGCACAACTATGCACAGTGCACCAAATGTCATCTAACCGAGGGATATGAAGGCCAGAACTTTGTACAGTGCCCAGATGTCGTCCAATCAAGGGTTTGGAGACCAGAATTGTGAACAGTGCCTAAGCGTGATCAACCGAGGGATATGAAGGTCAACACTGCGCAGTGCTCTGAGTGTGGACAACCGAGGGATATGGAGGACAAAACTCCATATGCTGCAGATGTGGTCCAAAACAGGGATATGGAGAGCGGAACTATCCACAGTGCTCCAAGTGTGTCAGGCCAAGGGATATAGGGGCCCGAATGGTGCACAGTGCTCCAAGTGTGGTCTAACCGATTGATACAGAGACAAGAACTGTGCACAGTGCTCCACGTGTGGCCTATCCTTTGTAGGGACAGTGTATCACTCACTGCTCCCAATGAGACCCTGATCCTTCTCTTGTGTGACTGAGCTCACCCTGAGATAAAGTCTCCACCCCTCATTCCAAAACCCCTATCTCCTCTCCCAGCCGCCCCCTCACATCTTATTTCTCTCCCCACTCGGTTCCTCCAACCCTGGAAAATCTGCTCTCTACTACCTCATTCCCACAACCCTCTATCTATTCCCTCTTCCCAAGTGTGCTCAACTCATTGATCCCTCACTGCCGTCTATCAGCATGGACTAGATGGGCTGAATGGATTCCTGAGATTGCAGATTCCCTTCCCTAAGGGACATGAGTCAACCAGGTGGGTCTTCACCACAGTCCACTAGTTTCACTCTCACCATCACCGCTATTTGTGTTTTATTTTAAACCCGGGGCTATAATTTCCCCAACCCCACACCCTACAGTGAGTCTGCAGTCAGGGGCCCGGACAATCCTCCAGTCGGCATTTCCGGGGGCTGTGTTCAGCATCGTGAACTCTATCCTTTGTAGGGTCAGTGTATATCACTCACTGTGTCCAGTGAGACCATGGTCCTTCTCTGGTGTGACTGAGCTCACCCAGAGATACAGCCTCCACCCCTCCTTCTAGAGACACTATCATCTCTCCCACCCCCTCCTATCCCCCCACACACCCCCACCCCCAACACCCCACATCTCAATTGTCTCCCTGCTTGGCACCTCCAGTCCTGCAAGATTCCCTCCCTTTTACCTCATTCCCACAACCCTATATCCAATCAATCCCTGGCAATGTGGAGACACACCAATCCGAGTGAGAAATGAGACAGGGACAAAAGGCAGTTACCAACGCAGCCAGTTTTATTCACATGATCAAGGAACCAGTGGGTCAGGGGCCATGGGCCCTACACAGTCTGTAGAGCCTCTAGACGGTGCTGGAGACACGGGCCTTTGAACTGGGTCTGGAGTCACTGGCCTTGGCTTCCCATCACTGCTTCATCCGATTTCGAGTGCCTTGAACACACAGCATTCCCACGTCCAATAGCACTTGTTGGGAAACAAAGTCTCCCATGGGAGGCAGTTATATTCTCGACAGGTGCCCGCTATTTCGTTACATCCAAAGGAATATCCTGAAATGCAGAAAGGAATCCTCTGTGAAGCCACCAGTAAGAGCCCTCGACTCTCGCTCAAACATTTATTATGTGTCACCCTAAATGGTGAAGTTCCCCCTTTCACTGCCACATCGCCATATTACACAATCATCAGTTTGGTCTGTGAGGCCTAGACAAAGGACATGGAAAACAGAACAGCGCACAGGGCTCTATGGGATGCCTAACCAAGGGATATGGAGAGCAGACCTGTACCCAGTGGACCAATTGAGGTCTAACCAAGGGATATGGACCCCAGAACTGTGAACAGTGCTCTAGATGTGGTCTAACCAAGGAATATGGACACCAGAAGTTCGCACATTGCACCAGATGTGGTATATCTGAGGAATATGGAGAGCAGAATTGTGCAAAGTCATCCAAGTGTCGTCTAACTGAGGGATATAGAGACCAGATCTGTGTACAGAGCTCCAGGTGTGGCCTAAAATAGTGATATGGAGAGCAGATCTGTGCACAGTCCTCCAAGTCTGGTCAAACCGAGAGATATGGAGAGCTGAGCTGTGCACAGTTCTCCAGGTGTGGTCTAACCGAGGGATATGGAGGATCTAACCGAGGGTCAACACGTCGATGAGAAGCACAAGGCGACTAGGAAAGCTGCTTGGGTTTTTATCGAGAAGGATGGTTATTTTTCTTTTAAAGGTGATTTATGGAAGGGTGCTAAACTGAGATGGACAGCTTTCTGTTTGGGAAAAGTTTTAAGGGTTGTGGAACAAAGATGGGCGGATGAAGATAAGACGCCAATTGATGGGTAGCATGAAGAGGCTGAATGGCCTCCTCTTCATTCCCTGAATGTTCCTGCTGTGTCACTCCTGGGAGTTATACTCACGGCTCTGCCTTGGACTCACTACTCCACCCTCAGCGATGGGCTGTAGCAGCACCAGGAGTCCAAGCAGCAAGAGCAGTGCTTTCCTCATCTTCTGCTGATCCTCTCAGAGTCACAATGAGGTGACTGGATTACGCTGCCCTTTATATCAACGCCTGGAGCATTCTGTAGTTAATATTCACACAACCACACGGTGAGCACTGGCTCCAACTTGAGCTTGTTAATGGAGCTGTTCATTAACTGAGACCAACAGTTTCTCCAGTGAAAGACTAAATGTTCCTTCCAAGTCATCCTTTATTTCATTAGTATTCAGAGAGACAGATCTGTGTAATGATTGAAATGTTGGAGGTTTAAAGGGATGCTTCACTGTGTTTCAAGTAAATATATGTTTGCAATGTAGGGGTCCATTTGGCCCATCGAGTCTCTGCTGGCTCTTTGATAGATCTACTAAATTATGCCTCCTCAACCTGTTCTCTTCACCCACCGCCCCGCCATTATGTTCCCAGTCAATTATTGATCCAATTCCCCTTTGATAAGTTGCTATTGAATCTGCTTCCATTATCCATTCAGGCAGCACATTCCAGATCACAACAACTCTTTGTGTCCAAAGGAATTCTCTTCATCTTCCTTCTCGTTCTCCTGTTAATCATTTTAATTTGTTTCCAATTAGTTTCTAATGTCCCGACATTGAAATTGTCCCTCCTCTTCTTGAGTACCGAGTTCCCCTTCCACCCGCCCCCTCACATCTTAACTGCTGCCCCACTCGGTTCCTCCAACCCTCGAAATTCTGCTCTGGATTACATCATTCCCAGATTGCCCTATCCCAGGGGTCCTGTCTGCGTTTATCCCTCACTGCCGTCTATCTGCATGGACTGGATGGGCTGAATGGCTTCCTGAGCCGTGATGACTCTATGAACTTCCCTTTAATGGGTCTTCAATTGTCTCCCAGTGATGGGCATTAGCTGGAGACTAAACTACTCTCCTGTATCCAGGATTGGGATGAAATGTTGGAGATGTCTGGAATGCAATGTGTGGATAAAGAGTTCCATGTCGGACATCAGAGTTGAAGCACAAATCAGTCACTTTGAGCAGTTTACCGGCCTGTTAAATATTTCCCTGGAACACGGAACTGAGCGGACAACTGAGCGCCATCCTGTCTGACAGCCTTGAACAAGGTGTGAGGATCTGACAGGAATGAATCAGCACAGGATAGGGTCCAGCAGCTCACTGCCCGTCTGTGTGGACAATACACAGGCTTTAATCTTCTAAATATCCTCAGCAGTCCCTCCAGGGCTCTCACATCCCCCCTCATGTGTGGTGATCAGAGCTGGATGTATTAATCTAGCGGCGGCCTAACCAGGGCTTTATCATTGTTCAGAGTAACTTCCCCTGATTTTGTCCCCAATACCTGTATTTTTGAGTGTCAGGTAATGACCATCTGCAACAAGTGAGAATCTAACCATCGCCCCTTGACATTCAATGCCATTACCATCGCTGAATCCCCCACTAACTTCATCCTGGGGGTTACCATTGACCAGAAACTGAACTGGACCAGCCATATAAACACTGTGGCTACAAGAGCAGGTCAGAGGCTGGGAATCCTGCAGAGAGCAACTCACCTGCTGACTCCCCAAATCCTGTCCACCATCTACAAGGCACCAGTCAGGACTATGATGGAATTTTCCCCACTTGCCTGCAAAGCAGTGAGTCACTTGTGGCATGTCAAACCTTCATTTCTGCAGCACTGTCCCCATTGACAGGTGCCCCCTTTAATTCTGTCACATGCAGAGACAACACCTGAAATGCAGAAAGGAATCCGCTGTTGATGTCACCAGTAAGGACCCTCGACTCTCGCTCAAACATTTATTATGTGTCACCCTAAATGTTGAAGTCCCCCTTTCACTGCCACATCCTGATATTGCACTATCATCAGTTTGGTCTGTGAGGCCTAGACAAAGGACATGGAGAATAGAACTACTCACAGCGTTTGATTGGTGGCCTAACCAAGTGATATGGAGACCAGAACTCTGCACAGTGCTCCAAGTGTTGTCAAGTGATGTATATGGAGTCCAAAACTGAGCACAGAGCTCTGAGTGTGGTCTAAGTGAGGGGTTTGGAAACCAGAACTGTGCTCCAAGTGCAACCGGGCCAAGGGATATGGAGACCGTAACTGTGTCTACTGCACCAAGTGATGTCAACAGATGGATCTGGAATCCAAAACTGTGCACAGTTCTCCTAGTCCAGTGAATTGATAGATATGGAGGACAAAACTGTGCAAAGTGCTCTGAGTGTGTTCTAACTGAGGGATATGGAGACCAGAACTGCGCACCATGCTTCTAGTTTGGCCAGTCCAAGGGATATGGGGACCAAACTCTTCACAGTGCTCTATGTGTGGACAGGCCCAGGGATATGGAGACAAGAACTGTGCACATTGCTCCAAGTGTCGTCGTCTTAAGTAGATGGAGGTCAAAACTGTGCACAGAGGTCCGAATGCGTTGTAACTTAGGGATTCGGAGACCAGAACCGGGCAGACTGCTCCAGGTGTGGTCTGCCCGATGGGTATGGAGAACAGAACTGTGCGCAGTGCTCCGAGTGTGGCCAGGCCAAGGGATATGGAGACCAGAACTGTGTCTAGTACTCCAAGTGTGGTCTAACCGAGGGATATGGAGGATAAAACTGTGCCCAGTGCTGCAGATGTAGTCCAAACGAGGTATACAGAGACAAGCACTGTGTACAGTGCTCAAAGTGACATCAAGCGATGGTTATGGAGGCCAAAACTCTGCAGACTGCTCCAAGTGTGGTCTCACTGAGGGATTTGGAGACCAGACCTTGCCGATGGTGGACAGGCTTTGGGGAGCCAGGAGGTGAGTTACTCTCTGCAGGATTCCCAGCCTCTGACCTGCTCTTGTAGCCACAGTATTTATATGGCTGGTCCAGTTCAGTTTCTGGTCAATGGTAACCCCCAGGATGAAGTTAATGGGGGATTCAGTGATGGTAATGCCATTGAATGTCAAGGGGCGATGGTTAAATTCTCTCTTGTTGCAGATGGTCATTACCTGACACTCAAAAATACAGGTATTGGGGACAAAATCAGGGGAAGATACTCTGAACAATGATAAAGCCCTGGTTAGGCCGCAGCTAGATTAATACATCCAGCTCTGATCACCACACATGAGGGGGGATGTGAGAGCCCTGGAGGGGCTGCTGAGGATATTTGGAAGATTAAAGCCTGTGTATTGTCCACACAGACGGGCAGTGAGCTGCTGGACCCTATCCTGTGCTGATTCATTCCTGTCAGATCCTCACACCTTGTTCAAGGCTGTCAGACAGGATGGCACCTGGTGTCCGCTCAGTTCCATGTTCCAGGGAAATATTTAACAGGCCGGTAAACTGCTCAAAGTGACTGATTTGTGCTTCAACTCTGATGTCCGACATGGAACTCTTTATCCACACATTGCATTCCCGACATCTCCAACCTTTCATCCCACTCCTGGATACAGGAGAGTAGTTTAGTCTCCAGCTAATGCCCATCACTGGGAGACAATTAAACACCCAATTAAGGTGGATTCATTGGGTCATCACGGCTCAGGAAGCCATTCGGCCCATCCAGGCAATGCAGGTAGACGGCAGTGAGGGATCAATGCGGACAGGGGCACTGGGAAGAGGGAATGGATAGAGGGTTGTGGGAATGAGGGAAAAGGGAGGGAATCTTGCAGGGCTGGAGGTGCCGAGTGGGGAGACAATTGAGATGTGGGGTGTTGGGGGTGGGGGTGTGTGGGGGGATAGGAGGGGGTGGGAGAGATGATAGTGTCTCTAGAAGGAGGGGTGGAGGCTGTATCTCTGGGTGAGCTCAGTCACACCAGAGAAGCACCATGGTCTCACTGGGCACAGTGAGTGATATACACTGAACGTCAATTTGATGGACAGTCACTGTTTTAATCCACAATATGTGACAGCCAATTTGTGCACAGCAAGATCCCAGCAGCAATGCAATACTGACTGGATAATATGTGATCGTGGTGTTGGCCGGTGGATAAACGTTGGCCCCAGGACACCAGGTAGAGCTCCCCAACTCTTCTCCCAATAGAGATCGTGGGAGATTTCCGAGGATGGGAGATTAGGGAACCAATAGAAACAGATTTTATTTCTTTGACAAAAGAACTAGATGGAGGATGATGAGAATTTTGTCAGCTCAATCATTATTCAGATCTGTCCCTCTTCTTATTAATAAACAAACCTACTTGATTCCAGTTAACGTTGGACTCAGTTGGTGAATGTTCCCTTCAACGTGTCCAGGTTAGAGTCTACCCGCTCTGCGTGTGTGTGATTATTAACTACAGAATGCTCTGTGTGTACATATAAAGAGCGTCTGTGCTCCTGCTATCTCATTGTGACTGGGAGGAGATCAGCGGAGAATGAGGAAAGCACTGCTTTTGCTGCTTGGGTTCCTGGTGCTGGTGCAGCCCATCACTGCCGATGGAGGAGTGAGTGCAACGTCTACATTGGGAAGTGAGTACATCTCTCAGTGCTCAATTTATAGAAACACTGAGATGGGCAACGGGAGACCTTTCAGTCCATCAGGGTTGTGCTGGTATTCAGTTGTGTAAAATACATTGTAGCTTTCTGATTGAGAGCAGTTCTGGTCTGTTTATACCTTGCTTAGACAACACTCGGAGCACTGTGCACCATTCTGATCTTCATTATCCTTCGTATGACCACACTTGGATCACTGTGCACAGTTCCAGTCTCCGTATCCCTTGGTTAGACAACTCTAGGCTCACTCTGCTCAGTTCGTGTCTCCGAATCCCTTAGTTTGATCACTCCGGATGCACTCTCTCCAGGTTAGCTCTGAATGTACATCAGTTAGACTAAACTTGGGCCCTCGAGGGCCATGACTGTTGGCATCAATGACGTCTTCCTTTCTCTTTCCTAGGTCGAGACTTGGAATGTAGTGTGATTGGAGGCTCCTGTAGACCACTCAATTGCAGAGTAGGTGAGAGAGAGATGAAGGGGAGTTGCTTCGCCAATTATAAGTGCTGCAAGCCTAACTAAGTTACAAAAAAGGGAAATGTCCCCCTGTGAGAGCCGCCTGAGGCTCTGATTGAAGCTATCTGTAATTCCTGTCATTCTGCTTCTGACACATTGTGTGGATCCAATGACCCCTGGCCCACTGCTTTCTGAATCATGTGAATAAAACTGGCTGCATCGATCACCGCCTCTTGTCCGTGTCTCATTTCTCACTCGGATCGGTGTGTCTCCATATTGACAGGGAGGGAGGGGAGGACAGACAATGGCAGGGTCACATTGACATCTTATAACTCCAATGTAGACACACTCACAGAAACATAACGTAAAGACAATGCGCTAATCGCGTGCCCCCCATTCCCTGGGTATCCCGTGTCCCTCTGACAGGACTGTCCCCACCAGAGGTGACAGAGCAGTGACATACAGTCGGGAGAGGCTGGTCCTGGGAGTCCTCAACAAGACCACAGTCTCTCTGATGTCACAAGACATGAGGGCAAACAGGGGAATGGGAACCTCCTGCTGACTCCCACCTACCGCTCTCCCGAATCTGATCAATCTCTCCCCCTCCATGTTAAACACCACATGGAGGAAGCACTGAGCGTATCGAGGGCACATAATGTTCTCTGCTGTGGGACCTGCATGTCCATCACCAAGAGTGTCTCAGGGTTATACAAACAAACATGCGCACACACACACAGACACACACACACACACACACACACACACACACACACACACACACACACACACACACACACACACACACACACACACACATACACACTCTCTCTCACTCACCAACTTTCTTGCCCGGTCTCTCTCTCTCTCTCACCAGCTTTCTTGCCCTGTCTCTCTCTCTCTCTCTCTCACCAGCTTTCTTGCCCTGTCTCTCTCTCTCTCACCAGCTTTCTTGCCCTGTCTCTCTCTCTCTCTCTCTCACCAGCTTTCTTTGATCCTTGCAATCTAACCAGCCCTAGTTAAGTTAGATTACACACACACACAAACACACATACACACAAACAAACATACACACTCACACACACACACACTCACACACACACACACGCACACACTCACACTCACATACAAACAAACATGCACACTCACTCACAGACACACACACACACTCACATACAAACAAACATACACACACACACACACACACACACACACACACACACACACACACACACTCACATACAAACAAACATGCACACACACACTCACACACACACACACACACACACTCACATACAAACAAACATGCACACACACACACACACACACACACACACACACATGCACGTGCACTTGCACACAGAAACATGCACAATCACATGCTTGCGCGCACACACACCCACACACTTTCTCACTCACCAGTTTTCTTGCCCTGTCTCTCTCTCTCTCTCTAAGCATCTTTCTTTGATCATTTAAGCCTTGCAGTCTAACCAGCTCTAGTTTAGTTTGATTAGCCACACACCCAGAACCAAAAACACACTCACACACAAAAACACACCCACACACACACATGCGCACACACACACAGACTCACACAGGCACGCTCACACACAAATACACACACACAGACTCACACACACAAACACACACACACACACACTCACACACACATACACAGATTCACACACACACACACACACACAGACTTACACACACAAACACACATACACACACACTCACACACACACACATGCACACACACACACACACACAGACACACACACACACACACAGACTCACACACACAGACACACACATACACACACATACACACACACACACACACACAGACTTACACACACAAACACACACACACTCACACACACACACATGCACACACACACACACACACACACACAGACACACACACACACACACAGACTCACACACACAGACACACACGTACACACACATACACACACACACACACACATACACACACACACATACACAATCATTCCTACTCAGTCTCTTCTCTTTCCCCATAGCCCTGTCATTTATCAAAAAAAAATATCCTTTCAATTCTTTCTCCAAAATGCCTTTGGAAAGATGCCCATTGGGTCTGCTCCTGCTACCCACAGAGGCAGCACATTCCTGATCACAACTCTCAGGGTGAAAAGCAATTCTCCTCACTTTGTACCTGCTTCATTTCAGATTATATTCAACGTGTTTCTGTTTGATAGCTAATCGCCCACTCTGGGCA